>JASKGM010093510.1:0-13091 GCA_034509205.1 Ceratonia siliqua
TACTACAAACAAACTTTTCCCCATCATTTGCTAGTCTCCTAAAATGATAACATAGTCAGAGTAGTCCAAGGGTTCGATCCAGTGTTACCACATACTATAGTTAGTGTTATGCTGGTAGATTGGATAAAGATAAGATAATTTGGTAGCCTCGGCAGTTATCATGTCTCTACATGAGTTATCATGTCACCTTGCATAGATTCTTCATGTTCGTCCAAGTCCAAAATTTGATCTTCTAGAGGGTCCACTGCCATCTCTCTTCTTATGTGATTATGAAGTAAGTAATATGCAGTTATTATCTTACATTGTGTTTTAATAGAATAAAATGACTTAGATCTCATAATTGCCCAACGTCCCTTCAAGAGACCAAAACACCTTTTGATGACATTTCTAGCAGAAGAGTGTTTCTTGTTGAACAATTCTTGTGGTGTTCTAGGTAGTACACTTTGCCTCCACTCATTAAGATGGTATCTTTATCCTTTATAAGGTGTAAGGAATCCTTCCCCATTCATATAACCAGCATCACACAAGTAATAATAACCTAAAACATAAAAACCAGTACACAAAATTGATATAAACGACTATGAAATTCAACCAAAACTAAATTAGACACTCCCAAATATAATAAAGTACCTTTGGGGACCTTCAAACCATTTCCACGATGTATAGCATCTCTGAGGACCCCCTAGAATCTGAAGTTGATCCCTCCCATCCAGGCAAGACATAGATAAATTTTAAATCTCGGGAACAAACTCCTAATACATTTGTTGCTATTTCACCATTCCTTGTTTGATATTTAGGCTTATCGGCTTTTAAGACATTTACCTTGATGTATGTCCCATCTAATGCTCCTAAACAATTCTATTGAACAAAAAAATTGGTCATTAGCTATTATTTGTTAATTAAAAAAATAACATTACATTAAATTATGAGGCATCTGTCATTACCTTGAACAATTTTCATTTCTCATCGGTTGAATTTTCAAGGACTGACTCAGGTTGTTTGAGTAAAACTTCATGACATTGCAACAAAGCATGCAATACTTTGTTGAATTGCCTACTTATGGTTTCACTCGACCTCATGAATTGTCTCTTAATTACTCTATTTTTAACATCATGAGCCAAAATATGCAAAAAAATAGCAACAAGTTCTTCTACATTCATGTGTTTGGTTGGTTCAAGCCTCCCGATAGTTTTTAATAAGTCACACAATTTATAAAAACACCTCCTATCCATTCTTGTATTATCGATACATGCTTTATCACTGATATAAATTATCATACGAAAATTGACTTGCCTTATTATGCCCCTACTATGACAATCCCATGTTACCCTGCTCTTATTTCTCCTCCTTAATAAAAAAAAATAACAGAAGAGACATTAACAACATCTCTAATTGTAAAAATAGTATAAGGATGAGCCTCTGCCTCCTTCTATGGTGTAACCTTGTCATAATCTACAGAGCTGCAAGTACTAGTATTAGAAAAAGTTTGTAAATGTATAAATGTAACACTAGCTTCAATCAAAATCTAATCAATCTTAACAGAATAACTATTAAAGGTTTCTGCATGAAATTAAGTTTGATATCATAATAAGGCTGACCTTGTCTAGATAATGGATTACTGATCAGTATCATTTGGCCTATGTCTCACTGATTAATAACATTTTCCATAGTGTTCAAATTTCTAGTGATTCCCAGATTTCTTGTTTTGTCAAATTCTAGTTCTGTCAAATTTCTAGTTTTGTCAAATTTGTTGAGACAAATGTATAAGAAGTTTCTTTATGAATCTTCTAGTCTAGCGTATATAAATAGTATATCCTACCTCAAATAACCTTGCTTGATTATATTTTAGTCCTGGTAACTCTGAATCTGAATTAAAATCATCAATTTCTAAATGATTAAAAGGGACATAATCAGTTCTTATCAGGAAACCAATTGAAAACTCTTTCCAAACCTCTTGAAAACCAATTAACAGAAGAAACAATAATTTCTAACTCTGTCATACACAAACTACACATTATTACTCTTCTTATTCAGTTGGCACTTGGCATACTCTAGTGGTTAACTAAAGTATTAACATTTCAGATCACTATTTACTCTTTTGGTTTTCCTGGCTAAGTAGAATTATTTTTTCTTCAATCAAATGCCAAGAAGGTCATCATGAAACTCAAAAAATGTGGACCTGGTATACTTCTGTTCTCTACATCTTGGCATTATCAAACCATTTATATTATTATAAGCACTTATTTGCTTGTTCATTTTATGCAGTTGACTGTAGTGCATTTGATGGTTGCAGCCTTTAATCTTGATTTTTATACAGTTGTATAAGACTTGAAATATTTCCAGTATAATCTAGATAAGGATCCTCGCTCTGCCAAATCTGTCTCGACTTCTTTGATGAGTTCATATTAAAATGTTCAAAATTCTATTATCAGTCAGAACCCCATTTTTAGGACAAAATATAAATACAATGACATTAACCCCTTTTTTATTCAACCCTGTAAAACTACAAGAGATTCCAGCCGAGAGTCCAAAAAAGGAGAAACAAAATTAGGGGAAAAGGAAGAAATCGAAGAAAACAAAGAAAATGAAGTTTGTAAATGACTAATTCGAAGAAATCGAAGCCTGTAGAGCAAAGGAAACGTACCTGAATCGAAGAAAATGTGGAGCAACCGAGGACGACGAGCAACAGAAACGTAGAGCAACAGGCATGTCGAACAATAGAGGACGATGATCAGCAAAAATGCTGAGCAACAGAGGATGATGAGCAGCAGAAATGCCAAGCAACAGAGGACAAAGAAACCAAAGTAGCAAAAACGGCAAATTTGGTAGCAGAAAGCAGGAAGGTGTGCGTTTTAGGGTTATGTGGGGGAGGATAAATGAGTCTTTTGCAATCCTACAAAATTTTTCCACGGGATGGAAAACTAAGATTCCCACCCCTTTGTGTGGAAAAATTTTTATAGGAATCTTGTTAAATAATTGTTCCCAGGAATCCAAGATTCTTGACAAAATTTTTTTTTCCTGATACCGAACGTGAGAAATTAAGTTTTCTAATTAGTGATTCCAAGGAAACTTGTAAAAATCCTGATACCAAACACTCCCTGAAGGTAGAGATTTCAGATTTAATTTCCATACGTAATAAAAGAATATTAATTACATTTAAGTTTAGTTAGGAAATTTCCATATATAGTTATATATGTTTTTTTATAAAACACTAATTATTTAAGTTAATTATACTAATTTTACAATTTAACCAAAAATAAGTATAGTACAAAAATATGAGGGATAATTTAGTAAAGAATTATTACAATATATCATGGGAGCACTCTATTTTTACAAGTGTTAAATAAAATACCATCTGAATTTAACTTAAACATCCCTTTACAAAATTCAAATACCCTCCATCTGTAACACCGTATCATACTATCATTTGTTATAAGCTGCCGGTCCAGTTGGCGCTTGGTCTTAGTTTTCACGGCGAGCCTCTCTCTCTCTCTGAAACCTTACTGACAAAGATTCACAGTACCTTTCTCTTTTTCCTCGCTCATTCTTTCTCTTTCAATTCTCTTGCTTTTTCTTGTAATCATTTTTTTGTATGATAGAAATTATGGGAAAGGAAAATGCCAAAGCTTTATACCAGTTCATGATTTTAAGCACAATGAATGTTTGGTTTTGAATTTTCCATGTTGTTTCAGAGTTTATGGGTTTTAGGGTTTAAGCCCATTTGATCATTTTCAAAATTTTCAGTTGCGTTTGTTCTGTTTGTCCTCTGATTCGTCTTTATCAATTTATATTCCAATTTGTGTTTTCTCGTTCAATTTTGTGTCTTGTTTTGCATAATGTCCCGCTGAATATCAAAGCTCAGCCTTTTTGAAGTACTAGTATTCCAACTCGCATGTTATTGGGCAATAAATGCCAACTGTGATGTACTTTAGTAAAGCTTCTAAATATAGGTTGTTTGTCTGCTGTTCTATTGTTGTATTGTTCGTTTCATGGTTCTTATGAATTGAATGTTGTCCGGGATCACTTTTAAGGTACGGGAAAAACTATCCTTGCGGGCATTTTCACTGGAGCATTGCCATTAATTCTTGATTGTTTATCGGAATTTTCTACCTTTTTATTTGTTATTTTTGTCAGATCATGTGTTGGACTGAATACTGTGTTGCAGGGTTGGAGTTAATACTTTATAGAGCTTGTAACCTTTTCTCGTCATCCGTTCTTTTTCCTATTGTTTTTAGTAGCAAACGGGGTGTGGGAGTGGGAGGGATTATTCCTTTAAATCCATATCTTTCTCAAGTCTCTCTTCAACTCATTGAGTTTCTGCATTACTAAACCTCAAGGATTTGTGTGATGTTAACATTAATTGCTTCTCAATTAAGTTCGTCCGGTGTACCTTGTTTGCATTTCTTCTGTTAATAGCTCGTGTTCCATATATTCAAGGATCATATTTCTAGAATTTTAATATCAAGATTTAAGCAACTTTATTAGTTTGTTATTTTCAAATCATTTTCCCCCGCTGTTTCCATTATCTTTACAGTATTCAACTTCTACATTGGCATTTGTGTGAACTGTACGTATATTAGGAATCTGTCATCTTTAATCCAGAAAAGTCTTCTTTCACAACTTAAAATAGGGAAAAAAAAAGCAAACCTGTTACAATACTAATTTGTTCAATGGAAAAAAATCATATGCTATGTATGGATTGTATGCTATTCTATTAATTCATTAGAACACTCTAGTTATATTTTCTGTTTCGTTACGATTAGTACTTTGCACAGCTTGAGATTTTTGGTCATTTGATTTGTATTATCAGCATATTGATAACTTAAAATTTTTTTATGCTTTCATTTTTGCTATAGATTGCCAATGAATATCTCCTCTTATGCCAGGATGGGGGCAGGGAGGAAAGCACAAACTTTTTATGTCACTGAGAATCTACCTATCTCTCCAAATTCTGTAGTCACTTCTGTATGTGGCAGAAACTTGAGGAAGAATCATCTTGGTGGTGTCATATTTGGTTGCAAGAACAGTACAATGAAAGAATGTCTATCTAAACAACTCTTTGGTCAGTCTCTTATAGTTGATTGCTTTTCTAGTAGTGTTTGAAATAGCTATATTATGAGCCTAAAAACACACAAAAAATTGACATTGTTTTGCACCCATACAAGTCTCTATTCTATGAGTTGGCTACACTAATATCTTCACTTGAACTCCCTTTTTCTTAAAGCTGGGAAATTAGTCGTGATCAATATCATAAAATCATCTGTAACACCAATGAAATTGTCATTTTAAAGGCATTATAGTGACTTTCACTCATCTTGCGGGTGGGGGTTTTTGTTAACAGCTCATGAGATTTTTTACATTGGTATTAACAGGCTTACCAGCTCAGCACTTCTCCTATGTGAAGAATATTGAACCTGGGTTGCCTCTCTTTCTGTTCAACTATAGCGACAGAAAGCTTCATGGAATTTTCGAGGCTGTTAGCAAGGGGCAAATGTATATAGACCCTTATGGATGGACTACTGATGGCTCAGAGAGAACACAGTATCCTGCACAGGTATAATTTGTTATCTACTTGCTAAAATCTGATTGATATAGTTCTATTCAATATCATCGTGGTCATGATTAAAAAAGGCCTTTGCATTAATACCTTTTTGTTATTAACGTTTAAGGTGCAAATTCGTGTCCGGCTTCAGTGCCAGCCACTGTCTGAAGATAAATTCGGACAAGTAATTGTGGATAACTACTACAGCAATAATCACTTCTGGTTTGAGCTAGACCACGGGCAAACTAGCCAGCTGATGTCTTTGCTAGCTTCTTTAGCAATTGCCCCCAGTACTTGTATACCACAGAATACAATGAAGTGGAGAACTGTATCTCGATCTCTTTCATCACAAGAAACTTCAGGGGAAGAAACACTGAAATCAGAGATAGAGCATTCTACTTACTCAAGTAAGAAATCAGATTCCACCGATATTGCCTCTTCTTTGGATGCTGATGGAGACATCCAGCAATTGGATTCTCACGAAGTTGTGCAGGAAGTAGAACAGGATGAGAAATCCCTTATATTGATGAAACTAAAAGAATTGGCTCTTAACCGTGAAATTCAAGACCTTTCTTTGTCTGACGATGTGAAAGTCACTTCTGATGTGAATAATATGGACTTAGCGGAGAAAGGTTATCTGGAGGCATCAACTGGTTTAGAGAAAAAGGAAGAGTGTCCCAGTCCGCCATTTGAGTATCAGTACATCATAGCCCAGGTAGTTGAGGATGTTGGATGGAAATATCAAATATGTAAAATTTGATTACTTAATGTTGTTTTCTGGTAATTTAACTTCTAGTGCATTTGTAGTTGATGAAAGAGGTCAAAGAACTGACAGATTTTAAGACAACACAAACTCAGAAGTATTGTTATCTGGAGCAGAAGCTGGTACTCTTTTCTCTTCTGTATATCCTAGCTAAATTTTAATACATCTCTTAACTGTTTTTCCATCCCTGGCATCTTTAACTATATTGCTGGCAAGCGTTCATGCAGTGTGAAGTCCACAAATATGTAGATTGTCTTGTATTCTTCTTGTTACTCATTACACTCCGTTTCTTGATATCAAATTTCCTACTTAGCAGAAAATCTATATTCATAAAAGTTTTTCCCTCTTTATTTGGAGAACACATAAAACACGCACACTGGAAGAAGTAATTAAGAAAAACTGTCTTTCAGAAGCAAACTGAGCATAATTTAGGTTAAAAAGTATTAATGCACATTCATCTTAGGTTAAGGGAAGAAAAACAGTCTAAGACAACAGTCCATTGAAGTATGCGAAGGCATGACAAAGAAGCTTAAATTGTTTACTTATCAGTTCAATAGGAAGTTAAAGGCTTAAAGCCCAGGAAGTTGATATGACTAATCAAAAGTTGGTTGGATCATTTGAATAGACTGAGCTGCAGATGACATTTATCTGACTGATATTGAAGTCGGATTCATCTTTTAAAGTACTCATAGACTCATAGTATCTTTAACTGTTCTCTCAGAATCTCAGTTTACAATTTTCATATAATATGCTACAGCATTTTTGGCTAATTTTTATTTATGTTATCCCAGGGGGAGGCAGAATTGGAAATTCAACATCTAAAAGATCGTTGTACAGTGTTAGAATCTGCATGTAATCTTTCTGTTGCACATGCTGAGAAGACAGTTATCCAGTCATCTGATCAGCAGCATTTAGACCCTAAAGAATCCTTATTTTTAATAGGAGGGTTTGATGGAGAATCATGGTTAGCAGCTATGGATTTGTATTGTCCTTTCCAGAATGTGAAAAAGTCTCTAAGGCCTATGAGCTCGGTTCGCTCGTATGCTTCAGTCACGCAGTTGAATGGTGAGCTTTATGTATTTGGTGGTGGAAATGGGTATGGTTGGTATGACACAGGTATGATATCTTGCTGAGTTTTTAAAATTGTAATATTTAAATGAAATGAATTTTTTGTTAATTTCCTTATCTTCTATCTATGTAGTTGAGTCATACAGCCCAATTCATGACAAGTGGACATCGTGCCCCTCTTTGAATCAGAAGAAAGGAAGCTTGGCTGGAGCTGCTTTAAGCAACAAAATTTTTGCCATTGGTGGGGGCAATGGGATTGACTGCTTTTCAGATGTTGAGATGCTTGATTTAGACATTGGACGGTGGATATCTACGCGTTCAATGCTAGACAAGGTAAGTTATATTGGCTAATGGGTGTTATACAATCCACTTGCAAAAATATTGAATATTCCAAGGCTTAATTGAGAGGTATGATAATGATAACTGTGAAAGACATGAGGGCTTGTGTTTCAACATGAGCTTTGAGGCTTAAGCTTCTAGGCATGCCAATTTGGTATAAATATTTGATTAGACATTGCTTTACTTTTACATGTACTTTTTTGAGTTGTTTTTGTACCGGATAAGTAGGTAAAAACTGTTATAGGGAAGCTTGTATAATGATTTAATGTATATCCTTGCTTCAAGTACTGTAATTGATCTTATGCTTTTAATTCTTGCATGCATTTAGTCTCTTGTAGAATATGAAGTCACAGATCTGCCCAACCTAGGTCTCTTCTTCTCACTCTATGACATAAGTAATTGAATGGCCATTTTCTATTTTATTTGTTTGAAAAGGCATTCAAAAATATTGAACTTAGTACTCAATGTGCTTTTATATTTTCAGAGGTTTGCTCTTGCTGCAGTGGAACTCAATGGCGTGATTTATGCTACTGGTGGATATGATGGGAATGACTATATACAGTAAGACTTATGGCTTTATTTCCTTTACATTCATTGATATCAAGAATCATGATTGATAAGCACAAACAGGACCTGTCCATATAAGTACTATTTACTTCAAATTACTTGTAGTAACATTAGCGATCATATGTTGAGCTCTGCTGTAATTTATATGCTATATATTACTGTTTATTGTCCATAACAATCTTACTGCTAACTGAGTTCTTTGCTTATTTATTTAATTTGAAGTTGATTTAAAAGGTTCAGAATGATATGAATAATATGCATATACTATTCTCTTATTAGGCAACTCATTATCTAGAAAATTGTCATTATAACATCCTGATTCAACAATAAAAGGAACTAACTGGTTAGAAAACTATGATGCTGTGGCATTTCACAGTCCTCAATTATGTTTTCTACTGATCCAAAAAATGGTCAACGTCTTATTGTATGGGTTTTTCCTCTGATTATAGGTCTAACATTCTCATTTTGGACAGATACTTGTCTTTTCAAATTCTACAAAAAGACAACCTTAAAGTATAAGTGTTTTGTTCCTTTAGAAGCTTTAGAGGGTTTTAGTACTCTGCTCCACCAATAACATCAATTAGCTTCAGCACATAGTTGATTTAGATTACAAAGTAAAATATGTCAAATATTATATTTATATCTGTATTAATGTGAGTGACACTTCCACATAACTTCAGGTCTGCTGAAAGATTTGACCCCAGGGAACATTCTTGGACCAAAATAGCAAACATGAATACAAAGCGGGGCTGCCACTCATTGGTTGTGCTGAATGAAAAATTGTGAGTTCAACTTCTCTTTTTCGTCCTTGGTGGCCTTCATTTTTTATCTTATTGACACTCTGATTAAGAGACCTGCACAAGTATTCTTCTTTATAAATTATGTATAGGATTTAACTAGGCTGACGTAAAGCAGTTTAGAATTGTCCTCCCAAGCAATATATGCGGCTCCATCCACTGGATGATTTTGAAAAGAATAAGGGAAGAATTGGGTGCAATGTCATATGAAGAGACTTGTTTTCTAGAACCATGTAGTACTTGGTTGGTGAGCTTCTAGCATATCTGCCAATAATTTTGTTAAAAGCTAAACGGTCACTAACAGGGTAAAATTGTTATATAAAATACTGCTATTCTAGCCACAGATTTACGTTCCTGTTTAGAAATTTCTATGCTTAACAGAGACATGCATCACTTAAATTTTTACATTCACTTTATAGGTATGCTCTAGGCGGCTTTGATGGAGGCAATATGGTCTCAAGTGTTGAAGTGTTTGATCCCCGTCTTGGGGCATGGATGACAGTGGAACCCATGAACCATCCTAGGGGATATTCTGCGGCTGCAGTTGTCAAGGAATCTATTTATGTGATTGGAGGAGTTAAAGTTGGCGAGACCATTGTTGATACGGTAAGTACATCTATTAAATTAATAATTTTTTTTTTCTTTTGGTGATCTAGTTAGGATTATCCTCAATGGTTATATTGAAAAAACAAATGACAGGTTGAGAATTATAAGGAAGGTCAGGGATGGCAAGAAACTTGCCCAACACCGGTTGGCAGCAGGTGTTTCTTGTCAGCTATTACCCTTTAGTTATGAGTAACAGAAGGTTGTTCAGACTGTACAGAGAAAGTAACTGACTAACATGGTCATGAGGAGGCTCTTCATCGTAGCCACTTCTTTTTTAATCTTTTGTAAAGTCAAAGGATGAAAATATATTTTTTCATGACTATGAATTCCCCCTTATGTGGGCATTGATTTTGCATTTAGATACCATATGCTATTGGGGTTTTTGCAGAGCAACTACTAATTTTATATAAACTGGTGTTTGATATAAAACAAAGCTGAATTGTTAGTGCTGAATGTTTGTGCATAAAAGTTTTGATATTCTTTGTTTGGTTATTGTACAAATTTCACTGTCCTACTTAGCCTGATGCTGTTAATGTTGTTTGCAGTTTTCCTTGTCAACTGAGGGGATTTATAGTAATAATGGTGTCAATAACAGCAATCACCAATCAGATACTAAGTGCTAAATAAGCTAATTCCAAGTCAAATATAATTGTTTTCAACTTTTCATTATCAAACAGTGTGTAATGAACCTAAAGTTTAGGATTAGTGGTGCCTGCACCATTTTAATTTGACTCAGGTTCAATATCAACTGATAAAAACCAGATAAACATTTGTAATACTGGTTATAAATAATAGAAGGATTAAGTTGCAATGAGTTAAAAAGAAATTTAGTTGTTTATGAAATTTTAAATGAAAACAAACAAGATGTCAAAACAATTAAACAAACAGATTTTCGACCATTTTAATTTTTCAAGTTGACTATATATTTTGCAATACTTATATTATTTAATTGTAATAATTTTTATTTTCATTATAAAATGTTGTTTTAAATTAAAACAAAAAGAATATCTAAACATAAGCAAACTCTTTTTTTTTTTGTTTTTAAAAAGTTACTCACCATACAGAGTTTTTTTTTTTTATTTGTATAATGAAATAAAAAAATTAGATATAAAATTTTGCTACTAGTTCATTCTTAATGCTACGAAGAACTTAGAATATAAGTGGGGGGAAAATGGGTGCAAATTGAACCAAATCCAGTAGGTTGAATTGTTGGGATGATTCGTGCAATTATACACCTTTGAAAGTGAACTCATCTAATAGTGATTGTGAATCTGTAATCCACGAAGACTCCATGCCTTTCAATTTGCAATTCCCACTTCCACTATGCTTTGAGGATTTGGCAATCATCCAATACTCTCATTTTCCCTCACACAAATTCTTCTTTATTAATTTTTTATTAAGATAATTTTATTCAACTATTTTTAAATATACTGTATTTTAAAATAATACTTTATAAAATTTAATTTCTTCTATAATACTTCAAATAATCTTAAAACTATTTTATAATAACACAAAAAGCAGAGAAAGAAATTTTTATAAAACATTATTTATAATATGATAATTCTGAGTGCATTAAAATATAATTTTTTTCTTTTTAAGTGATGATTACAGGTTATATAATAGAGATGACTATTTTTCTTCATGAAATATTCTCAATTTTCGTTACTGAGCTAATAAATCACTTCACATCAATTAATCTCAATATTTAAAATTAAGGTATAAGTTTAATATCAATCTCCCAATATATATATATATATATATATATATATGAAAAGTATGTGATAGAATTATAACATAAAAATTCAAGATGTTGTAAAATATTCTAATTAATTAAGCTTTTATTTTATTATATCTCATACTCTTAATCTTATAACATGTGAGAATTTAACATTATAAATAATTTTTATCATTTTAATTATATTTTTAAGAAAAATCTAATTATCATATTTTAAGTATATATAATCTTAAATGTTGTAATATCTTATCCTTAAATATTTAATATAAAAGATAAAATTCAATTAAATATATATTTACTTGACAATTTTCATAATCGTTTCCAGCTTAGATGTACATCAACGTCTACCTTTTGAACTCCCACAACGAGAGTCATTTTCAAGTTTCGAGGACCACAATAAGGAATCCCATCTCAGAGGTTCAAAATTTTATAAAATTATCATCATAATTTAAATATTTATTTTTTATGTTGCTGGCATAGCTAATTCTTTATTAATAAGTTTGTGGGTGATATTGAAATTATTTTCAAACTCAGTTAATTAAAACCAAATAAACTAAAAGATATTTTTTTATCAATTAATTAAAACTGACTCAGATAGTTAAAAGGCTAAAAAATCAATAAAGTTTATGTTTAATCAAATCATATATATGAATACACAAAATTTGGTTTTGCTATATATCAGGTAGAGATGGCCATAGCCTTTTGAAAACAAAGCCTTGTATTCTTTATTAGGTTCCCTTTTGACAAATTGTCAAATACTATAATTCATCATCAAACAAATTTATACAATTTATTATCTCTATCACAATAATGTTCTGTCTCTCTTAAAAGATTTTTGAATACTTTAAAAAATATTAAATTATTTAATAGTGTTTAATGATAATTTTTTTTAAAAAAATTCTCTCATAATAGCATCAAAAGAAATTACCAAATCTCATGTTAAGTTGTTCTAGTTTTTAAAATACAATACTTTTTAAAGGTCGAAAATAATTTTCTCCTCATCAAATCATATGATCATAAGTTTTGATAGGATTGTGAAATATAAATCTAATAAAATAAATTATATTTTGGTACCATAAATAAAATAAATATATATTTTTTTAAATATAATATCTATGAAACTACTTAAATAAAATTATCTCAATATAATAACACGGGAAAATTACTATTATGAATAGAAATATAGAATTTAACCATAGCTATAAATTAGTGACCTTTCTTCCCTCTTTTTATGTTTTTTTAATCTCCAATTATAAGAATTGTAACTCAAAAATCTTTAATCAATTAACAATATTAGTAATAAATAAACTGTTTTTAAAATATAAAATAATAATACAAAGATGTGAAATAAGAAAATGTCTTGGATAAATTATGTCTACAAAAAATATATAAACAAAAAATTATAAATATATCCAATAAATATATATATATATATATATATATATATATATATTATAAGGTCAATACTCCTCTACCGCCCACATTAGTGGGTGGTAGGGGAGTTTTCAATTTTTTTTATACTTTTTTTAATTTTTTTATACTTTTTTTTATTTTTTAAAATCAATTAATTAAATTTTATATCATAAATTTTTTTTAAAATTTTTAAAGATGTTTTTGTATTTTTTACAGAATTTTTTAAGTTACAAATGAATAGTAAAAAAAATTATGGATGAA
>JASKGM010093521.1:0-13091 GCA_034509205.1 Ceratonia siliqua
AGTGGTGCTGCCAGAAGAGCTGCTGCTACAGCTGGCATTCCTATAATCAATGCAGGGGATGGTCCTGGACAACATCCAACCCAGGTATGCATGAAATCGCCATGGTACAGGCTGTTGCAACAAAGTATTGCTTCAAAGAGAATGCCATATAGATTGGATAGACGGACAGATTTTTCTGCTGGATGAAACCAATTTAGGCTATTCATCTCATTGTTTGTCCATTGCTCCATACTTCCACTTCTCTGTTGCTCAATGAATAAGTCTTCTGCAGGAGAATTGTTGGCCTCAATCAGCTATATTTAGGAGAGTGTATGTTTTCTTGCCCAATGGAAAACTGTTATGATAATAAAGAAACTTTCAGATATAACCTCATTGTCCTGCTACCGCAGTTATCACCTTGTAGATGACATGAGAATAATAGCTATCTCTCCATTAACTTTCTAAGGAGAAATTACTGGAGAACGAGGGAATTTGACGGCCCTTTCTGTGGAATGGCCATGTCTCATATAGTAAAAGGTGCAGTTATGACAATGCTTCTAGGAAACTTCCACTTTGTTTGAAACTATAAAGCCAATACCATCACATGCTTTGATAACCACTGACCTATTTGATATGTTGCTTAATTTTCTCATTCAACCCCATTTTACCATTAGATTTTTTATACAGAGGACTGAAATGGTGACTTTTAGGTATGTCTTGAGTGAATCTTGTGTTTTAGAGCCATTATTTATAGAGAACTGAGATACTACTTTTATGTCTATAATATATAGCTCACAATTTAGAGCCATTATTTATAGCGAACTGAGATACTACTTTTATGTCTATAATATATAGCTCATAATTTAGAGCCATTATGAGCTATATATTATAGACTTTCTATGTACAGTGTTTTTTTATTACCTTCTATCTCTGCTTTTAAAGATGATTTTACGTGTGTTCATTTTTATTTTGTTTGCTTACTATCTTTGTAAACCAAAGAAAGACACCTAGAGGCAGATTTCTGATATGAATCCAGATCACAACAACACTCTCCAGCAAACCAGCAACCCAAAACGGTATTACCCACAGAATGAACACTGATATATTGATTGATAAGTAGCCAATACAACGCAATGAACCAGCAGAAAATAACAGTGAAACAGCAAGATAACAATGATAGTGAGGGTGTTCGAGAGACCCTCTGCTCACCCAACTCTAAGCCAAAACTCAGATAAGCCCCCTAGGGTTCAACCACTGGACTAAAAAGGGACCAAGAGACAATAAACTAAATGACAGCACCAACACAAAATGGCTGGACCCAACAAGCAAGACTAAAACAATACAACAATGCAAAAATAAAATGACAGCAGCAAAAACACCAAAACAGAACAGACTACAAAGCAGGTTTAGTGGCTTCCCTGCTCTTGTTGCTTCCTGCACCTGCTGAATTTTATGGGTGGCCTATCATTACCCGCCGCCCAAAGATTCACCTTGTCCTCAAAGGGAAAGGTAGGAAATTGTGAGCGAATATTCTTGTCGAAGATATTTTCCTTATTTGAATAAGGAAGTTATTATTACATGATTATGAGTGATTAAGAGCTGAAGATTGTTGTAAATAGGATTGAATCCCCTTGATTCTTTCCTAAGAGGTTTCTTTCTTGATAGGTAGCTGATTTGATTTATTTAGGCAGATGATTTATTTCCATAATTATTGGCTGATAGTTCCTAGCTTATATAGTCTTGAACATTCCCTATAAATGGATTCAAGTAAATAGAATACAATTTTCCCTCATCTCTCTATCGCAATGATCTCTCTCTCTGCCTCTTTCCTGGTTTCATGGTATCAGATCTTGGGAAGTAGAGACAAAGAAAACCTGGATGAAGAAGCCATGTCTGGTGAACACAGGGACGTAGGCTTAGAGGGATGGATCCTCAAAAGTCTCTCAACCCGTTGTCCCTACAAGCTCGTCCACTGCGTTGTCTTTCCTTACCATGTCCGAACACTCTTTCTCTCTTCAAATCACCACCACCAAACTCAACCACCATAATTTTCTTTAGTGGTCTCGCTCGACCCTATTGATGATATGGGGAAGAGGGCGTCTTGGATTTGTAGATGGGTCTCAACAAAAGCCAACTGAAATAGACCCATCTTATGCTTTATGGGACGCCTAGAACTCCATGGTGATGGCATGGATCATGAATTCCATGGAAGAAGATATCAAGGGATCCTATCTCTACTACTCCACTGCCAAGGAACTTTGGGATGCATTGACTTTAGCATTCTCTGATTCAAAAAATTCTGCACAACTTTTCTCCCTTAGAAATCAATCACGAGAATTGAAACAAGGTGAGATGGATGATATCCAATATTTCAATTTTTTAATTTGATTGTGGCAGGAAATTGATCTCTTCATACACATTGACTGGTCATGGCGAAGTGATGCTGCCAAATACAAGAAACAAGTAGAAAAAGAAAGAATCTATGATTTCTTAGCTGGACTAAACTCTAAACTAGATGAATTCCGTGTCGTCTCTTAGGAGTTAAGCCTCTTCCAACCGTCACTGAATTTTTTGCTGAAGTGCGTAGGGAGGCAAACCAAAAGAAAGTCATGATGAGTGGATCAAAACTCCCAGTAATTGAGTCATCTGCACTTGCAGTTGGTGGGCAGGAACAAATAAGAAGTTCAAAAAGGAACAATCTGTGGTATGAATTCTGCAAAAGGACTAATCACACAGAAGACCGCTATTGGAAACTCCATGGGAAGCCAACCAATAAAAGTGATAATTGAGGAGGAAGCCAAGAGTCCTCTGGCCTTGAAATTTCCACAGAAACCCGAGACAACCAGTTAAGGGGAGGAAGTCAAACCTCAGGTGGAAATACCCAAGTTTCTTTATCTAAAGAACAATTAGAACAACTGTATAAGCTTCTCTCTCCACCATCAACAGGTCCCAAAACTTCATTACTTGCACGAAGAGGTAACTTCTTGATTGCACTGAATACTTGCAGTGCCAACAATAAACTATGGATAATTGATTCAGGTGCATCAGACCACATGACAGTTTGTATATCTCTTTTTTCATCCTATCACCCTAATAATGACAACCTTAAGGTCAAAGTTGCCAATGGAACTTTTTTAAACATGGTTGAAACTGGAAATGTGAAACTTACCTCCTCACTTGAAATTCATTATGTTTTACATGTTCCAAACTTATCTTGTAACCTCATATCCATTAGTAAGAAGACCAAAGAGCTAAATCGTGGTGCTTACTTCTCTAAATCATCATGTGTTTTTTAGGAACTGAGTTTGAGGAAGAGGATTGGCAATGCTAGGGAACTTGAGGGCCTATACTACTTTGAGAATGATTGCGTAGTGAATAAACAAGCTCAAATTGCAAGTTGTGGATCTTCTTCTAGAGAACAGGAAATAAAACTATGGGACAATAGGCTAGGCCACCCAAGCCTTTCATATTTGCAAACCTTGTTTCCAGCATTGATTAATAAAGGTGACTTTTTTCAATGTGAGTTTTGTCAACTTGCCAAACACACTCACACTCACACTCACTTCCCTTCTCATGATTATGAAGCTTCCGCTCCTTTCTACTTCATTCATAGTGACACCTGGGGACCCTCACAAGTTAACACCCTCACTGGAAAAAGATGGTTTATCACTTTAATTGACGATCATACTTGGGTATGTTGGGTATACCTTTTAAAAGAAAAATCTAAAGCAAAACAAGTTGTCCAAAATTTTTATCATATGATCTAGAATCAGTATAATACAAATATTGAAATTCTCAAAACTGATAATGGAAAAGAATTTTTTAATTACATCCTAGGCAACTTCCTTTCTCAAAAAGGTATCAGACACCAGAGCACTTGTATTATCACTCCCCAACAAAATGGCATTGAAGACCGAAAAAATTGACACCTCCTTGAAGTCTCTAGGGCCTTAACGTTTACAAATAATGTACCTCACCAATTTTGGGTGATGCTGTTTGAACTACTTGCTACCTTATAAATAGAATGCCATCCAAGGTTCTTCAGCATCAAACACCTCTCAATCTTTTTCTTCAAACTTATCCCCATACACAAACCATTTCTTCTCTTCCACTGAGGATATTTGGGCCAATTTTCCCAAAACCTTTCATCAGGGGGAGAACAGAAACAATACCAAGACAATAACAACAAAAAACTTAAATGGGGATGAAAATTTTTGGGACACATTCATTGAAACCTCTCTTTCTCTCCTCCAAATAACTAACCCAAGTCTTCTTCACCTACCAAACCCATTTCACATCCAACCCGAGATTCATTGACAAAGAGTGACCTAGAATGAGGTCCACAAGTCTAACCACTTGAGTTACGGGTTTATTCAAGGCACAAGGATTCTTAAATGCTAGAACAACCTCAGGAACGCGAACAAAAGCATGACTCTGAATCAAACTCAGGTAATAAACTCTCTAATCCCTACTTAATTTCTGATGCTCTGGATGTTCTCATAGCCTTCAGGAAGGGCATTAGATCATGCACTCAGCACCCAATTTCCAACTTTGTGGCATACAACCACCAGTCACCATCTGTTCAAGCCCTTGTGACAAACTAAGTAATTGTTGAAATCCCAAAAACCATTCATGAGGCTTTATTGGTTCCAGAATGGACAAAAGTAGTGAAAGAAGATATGGTAGCTTTGGAAAATAATGAAACATGGGATGTTGTGACTCTTCTTAGAGATAAAGTTCCAGTTCAATGCAAGTGGGTTTTTACTATCAAATATAAGTCAGATGGATCAATTGATCGTTACAAAGCTAGGTTGGTAGCCAAAGGTTATTCCCAAACCTATGGCATTTACTATCAAGAAACTTTTGCATCAGTGGCAAAATTAAATACTACACGAGTTCTTTTGTCTTTGGCAGCCAATTTAGACTAGAAACTCCAACAACTTGATGTGAAGAATGCATTTTTAAATGGAGAATTGGAGGATAAGGTATACATGGACTTACCATCAGGATTTGATCAAGGAAAATCTCAAGGACGGGTGTGCAAACTTAAAAAATCCCTATATGGTTTGAAACAATCTCTATGGGCATGGTTTGAGAGATTCACTAAAATCTCAGCCAACAAGGGTATAAGCAAGCACAATCTGATCACACATTGTTCTATAAACATACAGGGGGTAAGATTACAATCCTCATTGTGTATGTTGATGACATAATCTTGACGGGGGATGATGTTGAGGAAAGGGAGAAACTAAAAAGAACTCTAGCAATTGAATTTGAAATTAAAGACCTTGGCACCTTGAGGTATTTCTTGGGAATGGAAATAAC
This sequence comes from Ceratonia siliqua, assembly GCA_034509205.1. Taxonomy (NCBI): domain Eukaryota; kingdom Viridiplantae; phylum Streptophyta; class Magnoliopsida; order Fabales; family Fabaceae; genus Ceratonia; species Ceratonia siliqua. The sequence goes on from JASKGM010093521.1 coordinate 5,305, forward strand.
ACGAAACAGAACTGGAATTTCAGTTTCTCAACGAAAATATGTGTTGGATTTACTCAAAGAGATAGGCATGTTAGGTTGTAAACCAGCAGAAACACCACTAGATCCAAAATTGAAGCTTGGTGAAGAATTAAGAGGTACTCCAATTGACAAAGGGAGGTATCAACGGCTAGTTGGGAAACTAATTTATCTCTCCCACACTAGGTTAGATATTGCTTTTGTTGTCAATGTAATAAGTCAGTTCATGCCTGCTCCCAATGAACAACACATGGAAGCCGCATATTAGGTTTTAAGATATGTTAAAGGAATCCCTAGGAAAAGATTGTTCTTTAAGAGGAATGTAGAAAGAGGCAGCCTTCACATATGCTGACTGGGCAAGTTTTGTAACAAATAGACATTCCACCACTGGCTATTGTACCTTTGTTTGGGGAAACCTTGTAACTTGGAGGAGTAAGAAACAAACAATGGTGGCTAGAAGCAGTGCTGAAGCAGAATTCAGAGCTCTAGCACATGGAATTTGTGAACTTCTCTGGCTGAAACAACTACTTAGACAGCTTAAGTTAATAAAGAATGAAACTATGAACATATACTATGACAAGAAGGCAGCAATTGCTATTTCTCATAACACAGTCCACCATGATAGGACAAAGCATGTGAAGGTAGATCAACACTTCATAAAAGAAAAAATTGAAGATGGGATCATATCTATTCTATATGTTCCTTCCTCACAACAAGCTGCTGACTTGTTGACTAAAGGACTGTCTAAACCAGTTTTTAAGAAGTTAGTTGACAAGTTGGGATTGTTTAATGTGTACAACCCAACTTGAGGGGGATTGTCGAAGATATTTTCCTTATTTGAATAAGGAAATTATTATTACATGATTAGGAGTGATTAAGAGCTGTAAATTGTTGTAAATAGGATTGAATTTCCTTGATTCTTTCCTAATAAGTTTCTTTCTTGATCGGTACCTAATTTGATTTATTTAGGCTCCGTTCAGTGCGACGTATAGGATAAGACATTGCATAGGATAAGATACTGGATAGTATTGTATAAGCTATCCACCTGATAAGCTTTTATACTATCATTTGTTTATTGTGACAACGTATAACACAGTAGATTGAATAACATAATCCTATCCTATATTTGTTAATGACAGATACAACATTGGATAAGATAAATATTTAACTGCTTTGACTAAAATATCTTTATATATATAAAAAAGTATTAAATGTACCATAATTATGTTTTAATCAATTTTAACAAAATAAATATATAAAAATAACATTAATTTTAACAAAATTATTTTATATATTGATTTACACTCAATAAATATATAAAACATCATTAAATTTTTGCCTAATTTTAGACTAATTATTTTAGTTATTTTTTAGACTAATTCTTTTTTAAAAAACATATTTTTTGGACTAATTATTTTAGTTATTTTTTTGCCTAGTTTTAGATGAAAAATATATATTTAGGTTTAGGGGGTATTTTGGAGATAAAAAAATTTAAGTCTTATACGGAGTTCCTTATCCGCCCTTATCCGACCCCCTCCTCCCGTATTTAGTTATCTGCCATTAACCGTATAAAAAATGATAATCGGATAAGCTAATACAATTCGTTGTACGCACTGAACACTAGATTGTATTGTTTTATACTATCCAGTGTTGTTTTATATGGCGCACTAAACGCACCCTTAGGGAGATTATTTATTTCCATAATTATTGGCTAATAGTTCCTAGCTTATATAGTCTTGTACATTCCCTGTAAATGGATTCAAGTAAATAGAATACAATTTTCCCTCATCTCTCTATCGCAGTGATCTCTCTCTTTGCCTTTTTCTTGGTTTCAATTCTCGTAGGCTTCCCAAGTGGTATCACAAGATGGAAAGATCATGCCACTTAATGAGGATATCCGGGGCAGTAGTAGATCCCATGGCATTAAGCCTTATTCCCAACACTGTTTCTAGTCCCACAATCATTTCCCAATCAATAGATAAATTGCTAGCTAATTGTTGAGATGGTTTAGTGAATCCCTTGGCCTTGCAGAGTTGAGAAACATGGAAAACTGGGTGAATATTTGTTGTTTCGGGTAGTTGCAGCTTGTAAGCCACCTTACCAATGTGCTGTAAAACTTGATATGGTCCAAAGAACGTTGGAGACAATTTTTCATTCCTCCTTTTTGCCACTGATTTCTGATGGTATGGCTGGAGTTTGATGAGAATAAGGTCTCCCACATTATAATTCACATCTCTTCGCTTACCATCTGTAACATATTTCTTTTTTTGTTGGGCCTTAAATAGATAGAATTTCATATCATCAAGGATCGCATCCTAGTCTTTCAACAGTTGTTCTACATATGATACTGAAGTTGAAATTGTACCATATCGAATTAAGGGAGGAAGATCTCTCCCATACACCAAACAAAAAGGAGTGGATTGTGTCGCTTTGTGGAAAGAGGTATTGTACCAAAATTCTACCCTAGATAACCACCTATGCCACTATGATGGTTTGCTTATGATAAAACATCGTAAATAAGACTGAATACTACGATTCACAACCTCAGTTTTCCTGTTAGTTTGAGGGTGATAGGCTTTGCTCTTTTTAATAATGTTCCTTGCAACTTGAATAACTCAGTCTAAAATCTGCTTTTTAGAAAAAATTGTCACTGTCAGACACAATAGAGTGAGGAATACCATGCAATCTCACCACTTCCCTAGTGAAAACAATAGCAATAATAGGGGCAGTGTAAGGGTGATGAAGAGCGATGAAATGTGTATACTTACTTAACCGATCCACCACCACGAGAATGGAGTTGTACCCTTCGGACTTAGGTAGTCCCTCTATGAAATCTATGGACAAATCCTCCCAAATCTAATTCGAATGGGCAAAGGCTACAATAAACCTGCCAGGGAGAGAGCCAAATGTTTATTCCGTTGACAGATTTCACACTAGCCAATATACTCTGCAATATCTTTTCTCATGCTCACCCAATACCATTGAGCTGCAAACCTTTGATAAATTTGGTGAACCCTGGAATGCCTCCCCACAGGGTTATCATGAAAAACCTGGAGTAAGGACCGCTTGAATGGTGATCCCTAAGGTACCACCACCCGTCCCTTGAAGAGGAGGTGCCCTCCTTCTAGGGTAAATGATGCTAGTTAGCCAGCCCGTGGATCAGGGCTTGTTTAATCAAACTCAGATCTGGATCATTATCAACCTGTTGCTGCAACTCTGAAATATCCCATGGTTCTTGAACACCTAACCATGATTGTCAAAATCGCGAGTTAACGAGCTAACTCGGTAACTCAGGCTGAACTTGGTAAACTCGCGAGTCGTGAGTTTACTGAGTTCAGCCCTTACCCATACCCAGTGTCAAACAATACTGATTTTAGAGTCCTTGGCCCCCGAGACTCTGTTTTAGCATTTTAAACCAAAATCATAGGAGTTTTCGACTGTTATAAGATGAAAAGTTTGCAACTTTACCTCTGACTCCTCCCTCTAAATCCTCCTTGTGCCGCGTTTTCCCACTGTCATTGAACTTAGAAGCCTCGCACTTGGGCCGCCGTCGCTCTTGGCCGAAGTGAGTTCACTCTCGTTCTCGGCCGGAGTTCACCCTCGCTCTCCCACCGTCGTTCTTGGATTCCTCCTTTAGTCCCTCATGCACGCTACAGTCAGTCCAGACTTTATATTAGAATAGGTTCAGACGAAAAGTTCTTTATTATTTTAGTTTGCCTTTTCAGATATAGTTCTATTACTTTATTATATTGCTATTGTTCGATAGTTTACCTCTTTAGAAGAAAAGTTTTTTCGTTTATTATATTGCTACTTTGTTGTTTAATAGTTTTGTATTCATAGCACATTTATATTTTATTTACTTTATTGTTTAATAGTTCATATTTTTTATTCCTTTAGTTTTTGTATTCATACATGATACATCTATATTTTATTTATTTTATTGTTTAATAGTTTATATTTTTTATTCCTTTAATTTATTATATTGCCTTTACTTTATTGTTTAATAATTTTGTATTAATACATGATACAACTATATTTTTTATTTCTTTAATAATTTTTATCAGATGAAAAGAATTACTTTATGATGCATTTTAAATATTATTTATGATTACTATATATTTTTTAATATATATTTATTGATATATGTAAACTCGATCCGAGTTTACCCCTTATCCCGAGTTTACTTAAACTCGCGAGTTTGACAACCATGCACTCAACATTTGCAAAGTGGGAATAAGGGTCTTGTGGGATAAAGCATCGGTGGCTTTATTTTCAATCCCCAGTTGGAATTGGATGTCAAAATCGTACCCCGAGTGTTTGGACAACCATTTATGATGCTCGGTACTCACTAAAGCTGCTCTAATAAAAATTTGAGACTTTGTTGGTCGGTGTAGATTGTGAATTTTCTCCAAGTAAATAAGGTCGCCATTTTTGAATTGTGAACACTATTCCCATCAGTTCTCTTTCATACAGACTTTAATTAAGCTCGAGGAGGAAGTGTATGGCTGTAAAATGCTATGGGGTGTTTGTTTTGCATGAGAACAACCCTTAAAGCATACCCTAAAGCATCATCTCAATCACAAAGGGTTGAGAGAAATCCGGTAAAGCTAACACGGGGTGCTGTGACCATGGCTTCCTTCAACTGATTAAATGCTACCTCCGCCTCTTGACTCTAACCAGATTTATCCTTTTTGAGCTAATTGATTAATGGGCAAGCTAATTTGCTATACCCTGTTACAAATTTTCGATAATACCCAGTAAGCCCCAAAAACCCATGTAGTTCACATAAGTTTATTAGGGTCGGCCAATCTAACATAGTAGCCTCCTTGCTCTTGTCAGCTGCCATGCCCTCTTTAGAAATTATGTGGCTTAAATTTTCGAGCTGAACTTGCCCAAACTCACATCTTTGCATTGCCAAATAATTGATGCTGCCTCAGTAAGTCCAATATCAACCTGAGGTGGCTTTCATGCTCTCCCATGGTGGTACTACCAATATGTCGCCAAAAAAGACTTAACACGAATTTTCTCAAGAATGGCTTGAACACTCAATTCATCAAGGCTTGAAATGTCGATGGGGAGTTAGTTAACCCGAAAGGCATCACTAAAAACTCAGTGACTCTCATGAGTGCGAAAAGCTGTTTTCAGGATATTGCTTGCCTTCATTCTAATCTGGTGATACCCGGATTTTAAATCTATTTTTTAGAATATTGCTGCCTCATGTAGTTCGTCCAACAATTCATCAATAACAGGTATAGGAAATTTATTTGGAATGGTCACCTTGTTAATTGCGCGATAATCCACGCAAAATCGCTAACTTCCATCCTTTTTGCGGACTAAGAGAACTGAACTTGAAAAGGGACTTGTGCTACTTTAGATGATGCCAGCACTCAACATTTCACCCACAAGCCTTTCAATTTCGTCTTTTTGCACTCGAGGATACCTATAAGGGCGCACATTTACTAGTGAAACTCCTTCTTGTAAAATTATGGGATGGTCTCGCTTGCAACTAGGTGGTAAGCTGCTGGGAGGTTGGAAAATGTCTGAAAATTCTTGCAAGACTCCCTATAATTCGGGTGGGCTATTCTTCGGTTCATTCTGCTCCCCCACAATCAAATTACTCAATTCAACTAACATGCCTTCTCCTTCTTGTTGAAAGGCTTTCATCATAGCCTTAAACAATACTTTAGACTTGCTAAGCCCTGGGTCCCCTTGCAGTGTTACGTCAATCCCTCCTAACTTGAATGGCATAGTTAGAGTTTGCCAATGTCTCCAACCATTGCATTCCCAAGATGATGTCCGAGCTGCCAAGTTCTAGTGACAAAAAATCTTCTACAATTTCCTGCTCTGGCAAAGACAAAACCAGCCCTTTACAACTTCCCTTACCCTTCACCGATAGCCCTGTTCCCATCAACACTCCATAACCTGCCGTGGATTCCAAAGGCAAATCCATCCTGATATGAAATTGTGGGTGGCACCACAATCAATAAGTACCACCACCTTATGTTGCCCAATTCTGCCCCCTCAGTTTCATGACCTTGGCATTAGTTAGGTCCACTATAGAATTCAAGGGTAGCTATAGTTTCCCCAACTTCCTCGGTTTGTTCTCCATCCTTTTCACCCTCCGATTCATCAAACGCGTCATCATCCACCACCAACACCTGTAATTCCTTATTCTTGCACCGATGCCCCTAGTGATATTTCTCTTCACATCGGTAACAAATTCCCTTGTCTATTTTTGCCTTCATCTTAGAGTCTGTGAGTCTTTTAAAAGTTATTTCCATTTGGTGGTAGAGCTCTTGGGTGGGTGCTCGGGTAGTGACAGGTAAAGAAGTGCGTTGTGGCAATTGAAGGTTGGGGGTGATGCCTCTTCCTTGTGGATTTGTGGTGGCTTTCCGAAATGGCTTCAACGCCCAATTCCGTTCTTCAATCAGTTGTGCCAACTCCATGATACGGTTCAAACCACAGGGTTACATCATTATAAAATTTCCTTCTAACACTTATTCTGGTATTCCACTCAGAGGTGCGGCCAACAAATCAAACTTTCTCCGATAATCTCTTACTGTATCCTGCTGTTTCAGAGCCAAAAATTGCTCACAAATGGATCCCTCTTGTGAGGCTTTAAACCTCTCCAGTACCAAGTTACGCAACTCTATCCAACTTCTCACTGGTCGCCTCCCATCTGTCCATTGGAACCAAGCCAAAGCTTCTCCATCAGCTAACAACTGCTGCTTCTAACTTTTCTATTTCAGACATCCGGTTTAATAAAAAAAATCGCTCCACCCAAAAAATCTAGCTATCCAGATTCTCACCATCAAACACTGGCATCTCCAGCCTATCTACTCGGCTTCCATGTTCCCCTTCGTTGGCATAGGCCGCAAGCTCGAAAAAGCGGTAGGAGAGTTGCGGCTGGGCAACATTTGATCTATCTTGGTCAGAATTAACTCCAAGCTACATTCCAGGGCCGGTATCTTCTGTAAATCCCCCTTAACGGTTTCATACTGCCACTGAACGGCGTCCCTCATCGAGCCCACTTGCTCCTCAACAGCGCCTAGCCTATCCTCCATCTTCTTCCCGGCCACTGCCCAAGTTCCGCCACTTTGATACCACTTTGATATAAATCCAGATCACAACAACACTCTCCAACAAACCAGCAACCCAAAACGGTATTACCCACAGAATGAACACTGATATATTGATTAAGTAGCCAAAATACAACACAATGAACAACCAGCAGAAAATAACAGTGAAACAGCAAGACAATGATGATAGTGAGGGTATTCGAGGGACCCTCTGCTCTCCCAACACTAAGCCAAAACTCAGATAAGCTCCCTGGGGTTCGACCACCAAACTAAAAGGGACCAAGAGACAATAAACTAAATGACAGCACCAACACAAAACAACTGGACCCAACAAGCAAGACTAAAACAACCCAACAATTCAAAAATAAAATGACAGCAGTGAAAACACTAAAACAGAACAGACGACACAGCAAGGTTTAGTGGCTTCGCTGCTCTTGTTGCTTCCTGCGCCTGCTGTAAATGAATTTTATGGGAGGCCTATCAATTTCCCTGTTTTTCTTTTGTATTTTTTGCCTATCTGTTATGGCTATTTTCTTCAGTTATTCGAAGATAAATTGATGTTAAGGTCTTGTGTTATTTTGTGATTGAAGATGTAATTGAAGTACTGTGTTGCATAAGAAGTTTGAGTTCAAAACTTTACTGCTTTTTCAAACTACTCAGGCACTTTTGGATGTGTATACCATTGAGAGAGAG
>JASKGM010093532.1:0-13090 GCA_034509205.1 Ceratonia siliqua
ATATCTCGTTTATAGGAAGGATACCAAGTGCTCTAGCACTTAGAATGCACTAAATGACAAACAAAGATGCGTATAGAATCTAATTGGAGCACTTGTCTTTTGCTGCATATAGTGCAAACTAAGAAACAGTTTGTCTCCTTCCACCATGTGTTGCTTCAAAGAAAGCCAGCACTTAGATGATTACCATATCTTTAGCGTTGTATAAACTGGTCGAGAAAATAATCATAAACCAAACTGCAGTGTCGAAGACAATCATCATAGCACATGTATCAAATAGTGAGTTTCCAAATCATGAAGTTGCTTTGGAATTAAATTTCTTGTTACAACAATCATAGTGGAAATTAGACCTTAAAAGAAATTTTAAAGAAATATATCACGCACTATTTGATCACTAAAACATATGAGTTACACCCATTTAAGTTTTTAAAATTGTTTACATTAGTTGTTTATAATAATATTAAATTTGAAGGCAATTGTAAATTTATGTAAATTGAATTTTGAAGAATTAAATATTTTCAAATGAATTAAGATTGAAAATTGATTGTAGTTAATTAATTAACGTATATATTATTTCAAATAATTTTTTATATGTGATTAAATAATATTTAAACTAATCTATTTGTATGTATTAAGTATTAGCTACTTTATGTTTTTAATTTGTCAAATGTAACTTATGCAGATGTCTCCAAGGTTGGGGGCTGATTCCCCCTCCCACCTCCCCTATCTATTGTCAATAAAAAAAAAAAAAAAAAAGAAAGAGGATGACCCCAAGGTTAGTGGATTCTGGCTTTCTCTGTCTTTTACTTTTTGTTTCCCTTTCTTTTTATCCTACTTTTGAAGATATATTTCCTAGATTTTGTTCCCTCATAAGCTCTGGTATATGCCTTTGGGGCTGGATCTGAGCAAATTATTGAGGAAAGAAAGTGAACGCATCTATAAAGTATTAAATTTACTAGTTTTTAAACCATCTATTAATTTACTATTTTTAAACAAATTCCAAAAAGAAGGAATATTTCATCCCAATAAATGCAGACTAGTTTTGATTTATTTAAAATTTTTTTGAAAGGATCAGATCTGTGGTGTATTGTATTTTTACATGTTCCTGAAGAAAATTTGGACAGTTGGTCAAAGGCAAAAAAAATAGTTACAGATGAAAGAAAATGAAGTCCATGATGACATATTATTGGAAGCTTCCTTCTGTGGCCCTCCAATGACTGATACAAATATATCTTGAATTCTTGATGTATCTTTTAATTTTAACAAGTTAATTACTATTATAGATAAACAAGTAAATAAATATATATAGGCATTATAAAAAATATTATGGAAAATTTAAAAATATTTTATATATATGTAGAGGGAGGATATATTGATGTTAAAGTTAAAATCAAAAAAACAGTTGTGAGGGGTAACCCAAGTGTCCGAAGCAATTTGACATGCATGTTGGGATATTCGAACATGAATAAAGGAAACGATGGTGAAAGTTCGATGAGAATTTAGCACATCCCACTAATTACGTTGTGTCTGAAAAAGTGAATTAGACTGCGACATTATTTTAATTGTAAAGAAAATATTATATATAATATCAATTGAATGATATTGACCTGAAAATGAATAGGCTAATATAGAATTTTAATTACACGGCGCTAAAAATTTAAAATTAAAATTTTTTTTTTGTTATTAAAGAAATCTTAATTAGATTAATATTTTCCTGAAAATTTCAAACCCCAAACAAGGAGTTTGTCAAATTTTTGTGCTTTTCTAAAAGAGAGAGTGGTCATTTTTTTTAAAAGATGCTGATGTTTAGTGATGCTAAAAGTCAAAAGAAGTAGCCAAAAAGTCAATAAAAATAGGAATTTTCTGTCGGGATGATTACAGATATTTTTGTATAGTATAACTAGATGCATCCATCTAGGCTATATATATATATATATATATATATATATAGAGAGAGAGAGAGAGAGAGAGAGAGAGAGAGAGAGAGAGAGAGAGAGAATGTGAATTGAATCGTATTGATCAAGTTAATCTAACATTATAAATAGATGAAGCAGTTGGTTACTTAGCAACTAATTCTAAACACCTACTAACAAACTTAATAGAGTTGTTAATAGAGTTAACAATACTCTAATACATACTCTAATATGCCCCCTTAAACAAAGCCTCCTTCTTTTTACTTATAACCTTTCTCTAAAAATATTAAACAAAGACACTGCCTACGGCTTGGTAAAAATATCAGCCATTTGATCCTGAACAGGAACGTAAGCCAATTATTTGTCCAGAACTTTCTCTCTGACGAAATGAATATCCAATTTAATATGTTTTGTTTTTTAATGTAAAATCGAATTAGCAGCTAAAGCCATTGCACTCTAATTGTCACTCCACAACACTGGCATTTGTTCAGAAACAACCTTAAGTTTTGAAAGTAGAGACTGTAACCAAACCAGCTTGCTCGCTGCATTAGCTATGCTGCGATATTCCACTTCTGAGCTAGACCTTGCAACTATGTGTTGCTTCTTGGAGGACCAAGAAAAAGGATTGGCTCCAAGGAAAACAACAAAATCCTAAAGTGGATCTACGATCATCATGGCATGAAACCTGGTCAGCATATGAGAAGCCAGTTATTGCAAGATTAAGACTTAAGCCTCTGTTGAACACCAAGCCTAGATGCATTGCCCATAAGATACCTCAGTATGTGTTTCACAACTCTCCAATGTGTGTCAAGAGGATTCTGCATATATTGACAAACTTTATTTACAATAAAAGCTATGTTAGCCCTAGTAACGTTATGTACTATAGGGTCCCAACCACACTTCTATACTCTTAAGGATTTGTGACAAGAACACCTTCACTTGCAAATAATTTTGTGTTAGCACCATAGGTGTAGGTAATGGACAACTCCCTCTCTGAAAGCGAATTAATTTTCTCCTAAATAATTTCTGACGCCATTTTCTTTCTCTCCAAGGCATTTCTAGCGCTAATTTGACGCCATTTCCCCCTCTGCGCAAACAACTTCTTACTAATTACTAGAGCCAGAGCAAACTCTATTGCTAGTACGTTTTCTCTCTTTCTAAACACCTTTTACTTTAGCTAGTATTGATGGCTGGGTCATCGCTTTCCACGCTATTATTGATTTGTCCCGCTAAACATTGGCTTGTGGGGCGGTTTTCCAAAAATCGAACCCCTTATCACATTAGTGAGTGATCCTGTTACTACTTGAGCTACCAGGATCACCCACCACAAATGTGATAAGGAGTTCGATTCTTTGGGAACCGCCCCACAACCCAATGATTAGCGGGATAAATCAACAATAGCGTGGAAGGTGATCACTCAGTCATCAACAGCTAGCTTATCCATTATGTACTTGGTTTGCATAAGTTGAATGCCATCACTTATCTGTTTAACCTCAACTCCAAGAAAATAGTTCAGTTGTCCAAGATCCTTGAGAGAAAAGGTTGCATTCAATTTTTTTAATTACTCTCTTCACTTTAGAAGGTTCATTCCCTGTCACTATAATTTCATCCACATAGATCAACAAAAACACAGTCGCAGGTCCAGTAACTTTGATAAACAGAGAGTGATCGGCCTTGGAAGAAGTAAACCCTATAGTTTTGAGAAAATTGCTCAATTTCTCAAATCATGCCCTTGGAGCCTATTTCAAACCATAAATGGCCATCTTAAGCTTGCAAACTAGCTTTTGTCCGCCAGAATGTTCCTCCTTAAATCCTGAAGGTTGTTCCATGAACACTTCTTCACTAAGGTTGCCATTTAAAAAGATATTGTTCACATCAACCTATCTCAATGGCCATCCTCGTAATACAGCAATGGCTAACACTATTCTTATAGTGGTTAGTTTAACCACTGGGCTAAACACATCTGAGTAATCATTGCCTGTAGCTTGAAGGTAGTCCTTAGCAACTAACTGGTCTTTATACCTTGTAATCGAGCCATCTGGGTTCTTGTTTAATTTGAATATCCATATACAACTAACCACTCTTTTATAACTAGGGAGAGGTACCAAGTCCCATGTATTATTTTTTAACAAAGCACCAAATTCGGCAGTTGCAGCCTCTTTCCATATTGTACGAGTGAAAGCTTCCTGAATGTTGGTAGGTTCTATTATGGTAAGATCATAAATAAGAACCCTTGTTTTAAAAATGCCCCTTTTTCCCCTAGTAATCATATGATGCTCTATCTGACCACACTAGGCGAGCTAACTTCATTGTGCTCTTCATTAGTTACCTGAACCCCATCATCTGATGAAGCAGGTGACTCTAAAGTGGCAGGACTATTTGAAACAGTTGCAGGTATATATCATACAGTAACTGGTGTCACTAGAGTATTGGTAGAATTGTATATTGAACCAAAACCATATTCTATGTGTGGTGAGTGTACTGTAGGTATAACAGGACAAATGGCTTATTGTTGAGGCTATGTCTCAGTATGTTGAATCTTGGCCTTGTCTTCAAAATTTTATGCATACGGAAACTTGGTCTCATTAAACCTAACATGTCTTGTGATAATTAATTTTCCCTCTAATGTGAACAGTAGCCAAGGAAAACGCAATGATGATCTGAGTTGTAGTTTATATGCACTATATGGCCTTAGGTTTGGGAAACAGAGACAACCAAAAGTCCTGAGTGCAGCATAATCAAGCTTGACACCAAAAAGTAATTGCAGTAATGACTGGATCATAAAAAGAGTACTTGGCATCCTGTTAATCAGATGAGTAGCTGTTCAAAAAGCTTCAGGCCAAGATTTTAAAGGGAGAGATGCTTGTGCTGGCGTAGTTAATCCAGTATCTACTACTTGTCTACGTTTTCTTTCAACAACTCCATTCTGTTGAGAGGTTTATGGACAAGTTTTTCTGATTGCCACTCCACTTTCAATAAGGAACTTTGAAATTTTGTTAAACTCAGCCCCACAATATATTTGAACTGCTTTCAATTTAACATTCAATTGTAACTCAGAAACTTCATCTTTATTATGTAGGATGTATAGCCTTATATACCTTGAGTACATATCTATAATAGAGAGGTAATATCTAAAACCTTCTCTAGAAGTTTCATGAGTAGGACCCCATATGTCAGCCTTCACTAACTAAAGTGGAGCGCTATATACTGTTTCTGACCTAGGAAATGAAAGAGCATGACCTTTTCCTGTTTGACAAGCAGCACATAAATGTTGTAATTATTTATTTGCAGAAATAGAAACATTACAAGTCCTAAGTTCATTTACTATAGACATAGAGGGATGGCCTAATCTTTGATTCAAAACCTCTAACACAGTACTGGCAGAATGCTTCTCAGGAGCAATGATTGACTGGTTCTTGATTTAGAGGATTAGGCTGATAGAGGACTTTATTCTGGCAACCTTTGTTTATTTTGGTAAGGTTAAATTAGTAGAAACCTTTATTGAGGATCCCTTGAAGCATGATCTCCTTGGTAGCTTGATCCTTAACAAAACAGGAGTGTGAGCAAAACTCAAAAAATACTGCATTCTCTTTACAAAACTGAGAGACAGAGGTTAGATTCTTAGTAATCATAGGCACATGCATTAAGTTTTTGAGTTTTAGCAATTTACCAGTACAGCCAGATACAAAATCAAATTCACCAATGTGAGAGACGTTCAGACCCTTACCATTTCTGAGTGCCACTGTAGTCCTTGCCAAAAGTCAAATTGTTGAAATCATTTGTAATATGATTTGTAGCTCCTGAGTATGTAAACCATTTTTTTGAGTCACTATCATTACAACCTGCTATAGCTACCATAGCATTCACATGCCAAGATGAATTATGATTTGCAGAATTATTAAAGGAAGACTTCTGATTGGTGGAATTTTGATTTTCATAGCCAGTGATGTTTTGATCAAACGTATACAGCATTTCTGAACTGTGTGGCCAATTTTTCCACAAAGTTATCACTAAGGTCTATTGGAATTAGACCTTCCTCTACCTCTTCCTCTAGAATTGTTACTGCGACCACCTTGTGGTCTATTACTGTTATTATTATTATGCTAGTTCCTTTTAGACTGGATATTTGTGAGATTAGTTGAGATTCCAATGGTAACCTCAAAATTACGAACTCTAAACTCATATGCAAGGAGTAAAGAGGTAACAGATTTCAGTGAGTATGGTTCATCTCTAAAAGAGATTACAGCAACTATAGACTCATACTCACTACCTAGGCCAGCTAACATAGCCAAAACTTGATCTGCTTCATATATAGGATGTCCACAATAAGATAGAATGTCACATACCTATTTCATCATCGTGAGATGCTCATGCATCGATAGTGATCCTTTTGTTCTGAGTTTGCAGTTGCAATATGTTCTACATTACTCGAGCGCTGGACTGAGATGAGTAGTTCTACACCAATGTGTTCTAGAGAATCAGAGATACTTGACTGATTCACAGTCTACTACTTGTGGAAGTATTCCTTGGCTGATAGAGGAAAGCATCCAAGACATAAGCAAAGAATCTTGCCTCTAGTAGATGATGAACTCTGGATTTGCCAGATTTTCACCTTGTTCAGTCATTATAAATTGCTCTGGAACAGATTGAGTTCCAAGTATGTATCCTTCTAGGCTGTAGCCTCTGAACGCACCAATGATCTGTTGCTCCCATAGGAGGAAGTTGCTTTCATCTATCTTAATGCTAATCATTTGGCTGTTCGGAGTGACAATATCGATGAGTTTTGACTGGTGATGTATGACCAGCAACCAAAGGATCAGGAATTGCATGAGCAACATGCTCTGACACCATGATAACATTTTAAATATGAACAAAAGTCAGCAATAAACAAGCAAGAGAGAGAGAGAGAGAGAGAATAGAAACAAAAAAGAATGTGAATTGAATTGTATTGATCAAGTTAATCTCAACATCACAGAGAGGGCTTCTTTAAAAGGGCAGTTGGTTACTTAGCAACTGATTATAAACACCTACTAACAAATTTAACAGAGTTAACAATACTCTAATACATACACTAATAAGGCTCCTAAAAATGTTTGAAAATGGTAAAAAAAAAAAAAAATTCAAAGTTTTCACATTTATAATCATATTTTTTAAGTGACATTATGAGTTTTGTTTTTTTATGCCTAATTTCCCTTTGGCGCGGGTTTCCACAATGCCTTTGTTTCTTTTGGACACAAATTTTATTTTGTTCTTCTAAAAATAGGTCAAATATTAATTCTCTTTCAAATATTTTTTGTATTAATTGGTTCCCTCAAAGGCTAATTTTGTGTCATGTTCATCCCAGTTTGAAGAGCTAGTTAACACAAATATCAACATATGTGAGTGCTAATTGATACAAAATAGAGCAAAATTTCTTTGAAGAAATTACTTGATACTAAATTTATCTTTTGAATAGCAAAATAAGGTTTTTGTCTTTCTTTAATTATATAAAGAGAAAATTATTTAAGGGTACAATTGGAAGCATCATAATTTTAGATAGTGCTTCTTGGTATACAAAGTCTTGTTTAGTACCAGAGGTACAATGATTTTTACATCTTTGGTACCAAGTAGGATTTTGTTACGAAAGAGCACTTTCTAAAAATGTAGTATACCTCTCGATAATTTACTCTATATAAATATAAAAAATACAAAGTGATTTAATTTAAAAGTTTAAAAATTTGTATTTTAATTATGTAACCAGTATAATCTTATATAGATTGTGTCATTCAATGTGACCTATACCAAAATATACTTTTTATATTATTTTTATTTTCACTAATAATTTTTTTTATAAAATTTTTAAAATAGTACACATAATTATCTGTACAAAATTTAATATATAAATACACTAAAAAATTCAGAGTTTTCTGATTATAGAGATTCTTTTCCATAAATAAAGATCTATTTGTGGCGATATTCACAAAAAGATTCAAATAATCAGGTCGTATGATTATCTAATTTAAAAATGTGAAATTTTTAAATAATGCAATTATTTAATCATATGGATAAAATATTAGAGTAAATTATTGTTACTTTCTTTGAATTGTTAAAAATATATAATCGCATTCTCTCTAGTTTTAATTAATTTATACTAAAATCTCCCCTAAAATTTATAAAACTCACAATCATATCCACTCTAGTTTCAATATACTAATATTAACCTCCTTTATTATAAAGTTTTCAAAAGTATTAACTTAATCTTTTTATAACTTATTGTGTATTAAAATAGGTTCATTGAATTTTTTTTAAATAGATATATAATTAGCTTAAGCTTTATTAATAATTTCGTTAATAAATTTTTTGTATAAATTAAAATTAAAGAGAGTGTGGATGTATATTTTAAAACTTTTAAAAAGATAAATATAATTTACTTTAGGTATTAATTATCATTATAAATACATTTTATTTATGAAAATTCATACAACTCTGAGTGAATTATAATTAGACATACTAGACAAATTGAAAAGGAGCAATTAATTAGCGAAGGTTTCAAGTTTCAACTCTCATTTGGTCACTCACATGTGTATAGTAATTTTCTTTTTGTAATTGGATGTCATCTCCATCATGCTTCTAGATTTCAATGCCATTCACTAAAAACAATGACAAGAGATGACAAAGTTTTTATACTATTTATGAAATAATGATACTTTATTAAAAAAAAAGTCCTATATGTGAAGATCTTATACCCTTTCTTATGAATAAGAAGTATTATTACTTATAACTTTATATTTAATGTAGCGGGTATAAGAGATAGATCCAAAAATCACCGAAAGGAAGAGTTAATTTCTATATTTGTATAGAAATTAATTCTAATTTTTTTATAAAATATATAAATTTTACTATAATTAAAATTTTAAAATATTTATTTACGTAATTAGTATTATATTAAAATAAATTTTTTAAATATAAATGTACATAGAATTGAATATATATGTATATAAAAATTATAATATACGTCATAAATAAAATATATACAAAAAATATTTTTAAAAATTATAATTTCATATAAATTAAAATAAAATACTAGAATATATATAATTTTTAAAAATAAAATAAAATAAAATAATTCTTTAAGTTTAAAAAATTTACATGATTTAAATGTTTGTATTTACCAAACAAAAAAGCTTTTTAAGTTTCCAATAAATAAAAAAATTTACTACCAAAAAAGCTTTTAATTTTGTCTCATATTCATTTTTTAAAATTATTTCTTAAATTATTTATCATACAACACTAGAGTCCAGCACTTACTATATATTCCTTTTTTATGTTTATAGAATTAATACTAAATAAAAAATAATAAACCTTCTATATTAACTAGCTGTATAAATTTTAAAAACCTCTTTAAATATAAATTAGATTTAATATGAATATCCTTAAAAATATACAACTAATATATTGGTAATTAGAGGAGGTAGAGGAGGGAGGGGCCAGCCCCCCTTGTCCTCCCATCCGTCACTGTCGGGCACCATATATTATTAGTGTATTATAGAGAACCAACCGACACCTCTCTGCATATTCTTTTTATGAGATGAAAGAGTCGGTGCTGCACTCTCGGATACGTCATATTGCATTATGCAAGGAATATTGTGTTTTTGTGTATCATTCACGTCCTGCGAAGACCACGCGGCATGATAACGATATGTATAGTCAGTTAGTCACGTGACTAGCTGCTCTTGTTTCAGCAATATTAGAGGTGAGAAAAAGTAAAAGCATAGTGGAGACTTAAAAAAATCCAATACAAAAAATCGATTGTGAGAAAGTATAATTAGCTCAGTAAATAGAATTTTTATGAAATTTTGTTTTTTCTCAATGTCGTTATGAGATACCACCTTAGAATATAATATTTTTAGTGGTAACCAAAAAAATTATCTCAAATGTTTTTATGATGAGTGTAAACTCAAATTTAAATCCTATTTAAAAAAATTAAAAGATATTAAAAAACAGAAAAATAGTAAAATCTAAATTAGAAATGACAAACTTGAAATTTTAAGAGTAATTTTCCAAATGATCAAAGTTGAATAAGGTGATTTGCATTCTAGCCCTCTAGCTCTTACTAATTTCAAAACTTAGGTTAAATTAATCTAGCTAGTATTTTATTCGAGTTCGTACACCCATCATTTGTGCAAATCAACATGTTATATGGGGGATGATGTAAATTGACCTTTGACTTATTTTGAAATTACAAAATAACATTAAAGCATTGACAGTTTGTTCCCGCCATCCTAATTGACAAATAATAAGCAACAAACTCATCTATCACAGACATTGTCCCCACCTCAAAACCCAACTTTTCGACCACTTTTTTTTTTTTTTTATATTTCATGATTTCAAGTAACAATGATTTGATCCTCCAACTGCCATTTAAATCACCGAACTCATCTTGAATCACTGTTTTCAATCATTAAATGCGGCATCATGGCGAAGAACGATATCCTTCATGTCATGATTTCAGTTTCCTTTATAATTATAGAGGCAATATCATTTTTCCTTCATCCATACTGTAGGATCCGGATCCCATCGCATGGGTCGAGTTAAATTAATAAATATTTACTTTTTTATAATACTTTTAAAAATGCCAATTTAAATTTTTTCTTAATATTAATTACATTTTATTACTGGTTTGATACTTTTTCGCCTTGCGATCTTGTTATTTAAAAAATAATTCTTTAATTATTACCTTATGGTTTACTTGATTCGTTAATACTTTTACTATTATGTGATTTTCTCCTATTAACTTTTTAATGGAACTCGCTCATGCACCTATCAAATCCTTAATTTTAAAATCTTCTTATATTAAAACCAAATGCTTACATTTTATACTTAATTATATGAGTATCAATTACTAATTATTATATTTGATGCTCATTTTTATGATTTTAGTTTATTATACTCGGTCAATTCTCCCAAATCTAACCCAAAGGAACTCAAAACTTTCAATTTTCAACTAATTCTTCCAAATTAAAGCTAAATTTTTACATTTTATGCTTACAGAAATGAATACTTTTTTTTATAATTGTAATATTTGATGCTTATTTTTGTGTATTTCTCATTATATATAGTCAATTCTTTCAAATTTAATTCTAACCAACTCAAAAGTTCTCAATTTTCAGTTAATTTCCCCAAATTAAAATCCAATTCTTACATTTTATACTTAATGAAATGAATACTTCTTGTTAATTGTTATATTTTATTCTTATTTGTATGAATTCTCATTATATTTAACATTTGACAAGTTTTGGAATATAATGAGAACTTATAAAAGAAAGGCATAAAAAAATAACATTTAACAAGTCGTAGTACTCTTATTATTAAACATAAAATATAAAAATTTAATTTTAATTTAAGAGAATTAATTGAAAATTGACAATTTGAAAGGTGCACGTACATGGCATGTGCAAGTTCTATTAAAAAGTTAACAGTTAGAAACTATATGATAATAAAGTGCTAACGAAATAAATCACAGGATATTCAAATATTACTTTTAAAACCAAAAGGTAACAAAAAGAAAATGTATCAAACTAATGAAGTATAATTAACCCATTTTTTTAATACCTTAAACAATTTCATAATAATTCTTAAACGTAATACTAAAAAATAAAATTTCACTAAATATTATTTTATAAATTGTTATTTTTAAAATATTTGAATAAAGTTAACTCGTTAATAATTATATTTTATATATATTAATTAGTAATATATATTAGTAATTTTATATTATTTATTTTAAAGTTTAAAATTATGTTATTTTGATTTCTCTAAATTTTATTTGAATTTTATAAAAGTTTATAAATGGAGATTCAGGTCCCCGTAAGAAACGAAGGAATTCGGGCCTTGCAGCAGAGAATAAAGTTGGAGAGAGAGGTAGACGAGAGTAGTAGGGATGGGAAGAAGGAAGGCCTAGGTTCTTGTCCCGCCTGCCCCACTGCCATCCTATATATACTATGAAAACGGAATTGTTACATAATATGTCACATTTTAAAAGCAAATTTATATTTTCTTTCAATTGTTTTTTCTTTTGTCAATTAAAATAAGTTAAGGGTAGTAAAGAATATGACAGCTGATGTGATATATCACTGGTGGAACACAATTCTTTATAAAGAAGCCATGTATTAAAAAAATAATAACTTTCTTAAATTTCAGAAAAAAGTTAAGTGAGACACATAAAATACAAACAAAAATATTAATCTCACATTAATGATATTTTCACAAATTTTACAATTTCTTATTTATTTATTATAATTCATTTCACTTTACTTACGCCAGTATACCGTTAAAATTTTTTTATGCAACTTGTGAGAATACTATATATAAGATCAATATTTGTTTTTAGGTATATTTTTATTATTCTCAAAAATTTTAAATATAAAATATAAATCTATATATCTCATTTAAATATTTATATTTATTTACTCTAATTTTTTTTATCAATGTCTTATAATTACTTTTTAAAGATTTCAGATTGGACAGAGTTTCGTGCAGTTACTCTAGTTATATATAGTATATACCACTGACTAACACATTAATTCATTTCTTCACATTGAATCTAGTAATAGTTTCTTCAGAGAACGCGAATTTTTCAATTAAAAATGAATAAATTTAAAATTATTAAATAACTAATTATAGTTATTATTTTCAAACTTAGAAATGACTTTCAAGAGACCAAAGATATTAAATTAATTAATTTTTTATATTGTTTAAATTCACATATGTATTGTAAATATCTAAAACTATTTCAAATATCTAATATATCTAAATACTTAATAATGGGTGAAGGTTAAATTTGGTAGGATCATTTTGAAAGTTTAATTATGATAATTAATTAGAGCTTATGGTCGGTCTCCAGAGAGAAAAGTTTTAAGCTTTTTTATGGGGTAAGTGAAATATATTAGAGACAAGCCTTATTATACTATATATTCTCTTTTGTATATGAAATCAAAGGGCTTACATATGCAAATTACAAACATATTGTTAGACATAAATTAAATGACGCATGCAAGGAAGGATAAAGGTAATCTAGAAACTTAAACTTGAAGCAATGACTTTGAAATCTATGCCCCTCTCTCCTTGGAATATTCTTATTTTAATTACTTCAATGTGACATTTCCCTAAGCTTGCTCATATATATAATTTGCGAGTTGCTC
>JASKGM010093543.1:0-13089 GCA_034509205.1 Ceratonia siliqua
AGGCGGAGGATTGTGGAGACAGGGAGGGGTAATAGCCCCTCCAAAAAAATTTTTTTTATGTAATTTTCCTTGAAAAATTTTTTTTTTTGTTTTGCCCCCCTAAAATTAAAATCTTTCGTGTAAATAATTTTAAAAAAAAATTTTGCTCCTCCAAAAATTTCCTTCAAGATCCGCCACTGCTCACCCACCCTCCTCTGGTCCTTCTTTGCCTTTTAAATCCTCTTTTCCTTCCCTTGTGCTGCCATGCAGAGTGTTGTCATCACCAGACTGTTCCACTACCTGTTGAACATAAGGGCTGGCTGACACGTGTATTTGGTGGTTATTCTGAATAAAGCTCCTTTTACCCTTTCTAGAATATGTTTTACCAATATCGGGTCTATCAATATAACAAACCTAGCAAAAGCCAAAGGTTTAATCCATCAGCCACATCTTGCACTGATGCACTACAACATTGTATGGCCCTCTCTTCCACAAAGACAACAGCTTCCTTCCAGCAAATTATATGTGTGATAATTTATACCTTTTAGAAGTAACTACAACAAGTGATATTGAGGCAGAAGTAACTACAACAGCATTTTATGTCAAGATATATCTTTAAAAAATTACCTTTTAATAAGGAAAAAGAAAGAAAGAAATACTTTCCTGAATGTGATAAAAAAAGATGGAGGCAGGAGGCTAACTAATGCCATATTACATTCATGCGTACTAGATAAATAATTATATATGTAAGCGTGCACAAGCCTCGTGTATCTCTTCTTGGCAATATAGAGGCTGCCAAGTCAAGGTTAGACCTCAAAAATTATTAATTCCTAACAGTAATCTACTAATCTTCCTCATCCCCCAGTGAAAGAGGGGAAAAAGAAAACAAGATATAAAAAAGGGCATAAAACAAGGTCCTAATCATCAAAGCTTAGCAAAGTTGTTCTAGTCTCCTAAAATTTTAGTATCTGACTGTCATCGAGACTGTTTAAAAGATCAATAGCTCATTTCATGACTATGAAAGCGTAAATCTACAAGTGGATAGAATTTTCCAAAATAAGTAAAGCAATTATTATAAAGCAACATTCCAGAATTAAGGAGTTTAATTCCATGGGCATCACTTTTACTTTTAGGTGTCAATAAATACTTAAACATGACAATACAAAGAGGAACCATTAACAAGCATTAAATCCCAAGGCAAGTTAAAAGCATTTTGCCACAAAATCATTGTAAGCATTCAGAACTCTTCCATATGAACAACAAGGGAGTGCAAAATAACCATAAATGAATAATTAAAATTACTGGGAATCCTTATATTACTACAATTTTTCACAATTATAAGAGGTAAAACTATAAAGTAAGCATAAAAAAATGACATCTTGAGTCCTAATGATATCACTATTCATTAATAATTTAATACACAGACACAATATGTAGAAGAGTGCCAATTAAACCAACCATGACAGAAATTTTCCAATTTTCTTCTTCTTCCTAGGTCAATGCATTGTTACAGTTCAACCCACCTCAACCCAATTGGCCAGACTTGGTTGCCTGCTGAGAGGAATGGGCCAGGTTGAACCAAAAACCCATTTTCAGAGTTGACCAGGATGGACCAAGGAAGAAGAGACAAATCCCAAAAACCCACACCACCAAAAAAAAAACTTACCAAGGGCCAGTTTTAAAAACAAATCGGGTCTTAGTTGAGTGCAAAGGTTTGCTACAATTTTGAATTTTTGCACTAGACTTTTCTTTTTTTGTATCTAAAAAATTAGTAATTTTTATAATAAAAAGGCTAAAACAGACTCAAGAAATAATAATTAAAATTAATATCTCTGTGATTGTCAAATCATTTTTATGATATTTCACATTTATATTATTACTTATACTACTTTGTTTTTTTAAATTAATTAGCAGTGATAATCATTTTTTTATATTTATTATAATAATTTATGTACATATGTACTATTAAAAATTTTTTTATACAAGTATTATGTTATTCCATTTAATTACTGGTCTAATAAATTGAATTCAGCAAGGTTTCAAAACACTAGTTTCTGACGAACATAAATTATAGCTAATCAAAACTCCATTTCCCTGAACAAATCAACAAAATCTCATTTCACATTTGTAGCCAAAATTCAAACGATGTGAGGTAAATAAAAAAATAAAAAATCTTATACACCCCCTCTGAATCATGGCACCAGGAAGATAAAAAGTGAAGCTTTCTTCAAGAAAGTACATTGCAATATTGCATCAATAAAGAAAATAACAAAGAAAAACAGCAAGAAGAGGAACGTCCAGTGACATTTAAAGCCTTGCTGAACATAAAAACTAATAAGCTCTTCATCAAAAATAAAAACTAATAAGCTACTGTAAGTGTCCCAAGTAGTGCGTATTGCATAAAGGCCAAACAGTGATAACAAATAAAAACATCAAATGAACCAAACTTACTGTTAAAGGGGAAAAATTCATACAAGTAGGAGTCAAAATGGACTAGAAAACCAAAACAGCACGAAGAAAAATGCGGTGGGGTTAGGGTTAACTGGGGTCTCTTACCCCGTGGCTGTCGCTTAGTTGCTGCATTGTCATGATCGTTTATGGTTTCTTATTGTATCTTTTGGCCTTATTCTTCTGGGAAGAAGAGAAAGCGAAAGGTGGCTTATGGGGAAGAAATGGAAGAGAGTAGAAGGAGCTAGACCGTCCCCACCGGGCAAGGAGAGAGAAAGAAACGGAGTAGGACGTGTGTGTTGATGAGTTTGGGTGGGGCCTAGAGAACGAAGATTGACGGTGATGATTGCGAGACAGTATCCCACGACCCCGTAATTATGTTGAAAATGTTCTTTACGTGATTCTGGGTGTAATTTTTAGGGATAAATGTAAAAAATCCTTTTTTAACTTTAATTATTTTGCAAATAATTATCTCTAATTATAAAATTCAAAAACTTAATACTTGAAGTTAATTAATTTTTTCAATTAATACTTCCATCCAATTTTTGTTAATACGTGATTAACACGTAC
Source organism: Ceratonia siliqua (assembly GCA_034509205.1). Taxonomy (NCBI): domain Eukaryota; kingdom Viridiplantae; phylum Streptophyta; class Magnoliopsida; order Fabales; family Fabaceae; genus Ceratonia; species Ceratonia siliqua. The sequence goes on from JASKGM010093543.1 coordinate 2,998, forward strand.
TAATTAATACATGTGCTTTTTATTACTGGAGAAGAAATAAGGAACTTTAAAAATAATTAATTGGATTTTTTTAAAAATCAACCTAATTTTTTTAAAAAATTAAAGTATTTTAAAATAATTAATTTCATAAAAATTAATATTTTTATACAAAGTATCAATAAAAAATTATTTAAGACAGTAAAATAAAATTTAAATATCATATGATATTTTTAAGAGAATTTTGTATTTTTTTACTGTAATATTTAATTATTATTGTAATTTTTTTTTAATTTATTAATTATAATATCCTAAATTATCACAATTTAATTAAATTACTCATATTACATTATTTAATTAAATATTAAAGTTAATCATTTTAATTAATAAGAATTAATTATGTAATTAAAAAATTTAATAAAAAATTTATTATATAAAATAACAAAAATATTCTATTTTAATTATATTTTATTTTTAAGAATAAAAATAAAAATTAATTAAAAATTTTATCTTATTTATTTTAAGGATATTTGGGTAATTTGTATAATAAATTATTTTTTTATTTTTATTAAATTTTTTAATTACATAATTAATTTATATTAATTAAAATAATTAATTTTAATACTTAATTAAACATAGACAATAATTTAATTAAATTATAATAGTTTAAGATGTAATATATTTTAACTAATAAATTATGAAGGAGACTATAATAAGTTATAACAACTAAAAATTAAGATAAAAAAATATAAAATTTTTAATTTTTGAAAGCAATTAAAATGTAATTATTTTATTTTTACATAATATTTATTTATTCTGGGATAATAAGTCAAATAAAAGTAATAATAATTCATCAAAAAGTATAGGGGACTCGGTCTTATTACTGGAAAAATGTTTCAGAATTAAGATTTAAAAAAATATTTTGCTTAATATACTAAATTAATTAAAAAATATCTAATCTTATTTAATATTTAAATTTGTATAAAATATCTATATATAAGAAGAATTGCATCCTTATATGTATAAATAGTGTAAATTTAAGTTACACATATAATAATACATTTATATTTAACAATTATTAAATATATATTTATCTCTTTTAATTATTAAATTAAATAATTATTTTTATTTAATTAAAAGGTTTGAATAAATAAATGTATTTAATAATTATTATATTTAAATTAATAATATATTTAGACATAATTTAAAAAATAAATTTATAAGATATTTCTTTACGCCGCCTTGTTTTCTATTTTTTTAAAATAATTTTAAAAAATGCAAAAATTCTAAAAAATAATTATTTAAAAATAAATAAAAAAATAGAAAATATTTGAATATATATGTTTTAGAGTTTTTTAATTCTTTTAAATTATTTTTTAAAATTAAAATTATAAAAATAAAAAACAAGGTGGAGCCAGATGGTAACAAATCAATAAAAGGCCAACTATTCAGTTTAATATTTGTTTATTACGTAATCATATATTTTTAAAGTAATTTTTTTATAATTTTTATTTAAAAATAAAAATACTATTTATTTTAAATTATTTTAAACTATTTCTTAAAATAAATTAAAAAATAATAAAAAACTACTGGCCTAGCAGCATAGAAAGGCCATTCAGTATTCAGTAAGCTCCAATTTCTGAGTTTGTAGGTTGGAAAGGCTCTGGCGTTGCCGCGTGTTTGCTTCCATAGCCGTTCTGTCTACGTTATCAAAAGAGACAAGGAAGTTCAGTGCCCAACGCCATTTCTATAGCCAAAATAAGGAAAAAGCAAAGTGACCAACTTTTTTGTTTTGTTTTTTTAAATAAGTAAGACGTTTTTCTCACACGTGTACGGAACTCGCATTTTTTAAGATTGGGAAGGTGAAACTTTATAACTCAAATCAATAATATATATAGGTATGTTTTTGGGTCCACATATTTGATTGTGTGAAAACTTTGTTTAGAATAATACATGATGTGACACTATACATTGGATACCTTAATATTGTCAATGTGTTTGGTTTCTTTTATTTCTCCTTAAACTAGAAGTCTAAGAAAAAAAAAATAGATAGATTAATTCCCGTTAAATGAGTAAAGTCCACATGACTCTTTACCTTTTTCTTTCTTGAAAGTTTATATAGTAATTCGAAGATTTATCTAGCAAATTTATTTTAGTCTTACTAGTAGAAAGCTTAATATTAGAAATCTAAATTTTATTATTTTTAAGAAATAATATAATATTTAATCTTTAAAGTTTTATTTAATTTTTATTTTAGTCCTTATATTTTAATTTTTTTAATTTGATCTCTATACTTTTAATTATTTTTAATTTGGTCCTTACCATCCTTGATTTAGTTAACATAGTTTACATGAATGTTGACATGGTGAAATATGATTTACGTGACATTTCTATGTGTATTTTTTTAAAAAATATTATTTAGTAAGGTCATTAAGTATTGTATATAATTGGGAGGCATCTCTCCTTTCAAAAGGTACTTTTGTGATGAAGAGTTAGGCAACAACGAAAATTTAACATATTATCAGAGATGGTGATTCGAAACTGTGACTAAGATCTACACTAAGCATGAAAAAGTGATGTACTAGGTTCATTCCCTCCAGTCTTGAGGGGGAGTGTTGGAAGTCCTACATTACTTGGGTAAGGTCATTAAGTGTTGTATATAAATGAGAGGCATCCCTCCACTCAGAAGGCACTTTTGTGAGGAGAAGTTAGACCACCACGAAAATTTAACAATTTGGACACTACTTTTTTACTATATCTCTTCTACACATATATTTTTAATCATTGATATATTATGAAATAATAATAAAAATAGATGATAGATAATAATAAAATAAAAAATGTGAGATGAGGTATAAGAGTGGTATAAAAAAATTATGTACAAATAATATTACTCTATGTCACTAAACACCTCATTAGGATAGCCAACAACCGGCGTTATTTAGGTCCTCTTTCAAAACACGTGACGAAGGTTGTCTTGATGGGCGAGAGTTTTAAAAGAGGACCCAAAAGACGTTTTGTTGGTTGTACTGATGAGGCATATGATGATATGAAAAAAAAAATACACATAGGAATGTCAAGTAGATTATATTTTACCACGTCGGTATTTATATAATTGATGTTAACTAAATCATAAATGGTATGGACTAAATTGAAAATAATTTAAAGTGGTGGGACCAAATTAAAAAAAAAAGAGTCAAAATGAAAATTGAATAAACTTTAGGATAACTTTTTTTTTTGAAATTTTTAGTGTATTGAGTTTTATATAAAATAAAGAATTTACATAAAAAATTTGAAAATAAAATTAAAGGATACGGATTTCCTTAAAACAAAGAAACGTAATAATGGGAAAAATTACAATACTACCGTAGCACTGAGTTCAATACTACGACCTTCACATATTAGTGATAGAGTGTTTATTTCATTTACACGTAAACTAAAGTTTAATTATGTTTACATGCAAACAGTATTAATTTGTGAATGTCATAGCACTGAGTCGTTAGTACTGTAATTTTGCTCGTGATAATGGTTGAGCTGGTGGTGGTATGATACAATAAATGATGTAAAAGTGGTGTTTATTTCTTTTTATCATACGCATTGTGAACTAGTGCTTGTTAAATACACCCAGACTCAACTACTTGAAGTTATTAAATAATGACAACACATGCTAATTGCAACATCTATTCTAACGACTTGTATCATTCCTTTTCCCTTCAAGCACGTCCTTGTCCTCAAGGACCATAACTGTAAACTCGAGGTATTTCGATCTCCTCTTCTTCCCCCATCATCCCTCCTTCTGAATACGGTTCATTGGCCTCAAGCATGAGGAGTTATGGCTTTTTGCATTGATGACCACTTGTAAATCGTTCATCACAATTGAAACATAGTCGTTTTCCCCTTATTTGTTGCATCTCAGGCCAAGTAAGTTTCTTCACCCCTAGAGGTAACTTCTTCTCCATGTTGCTGTTGGTTGCAACAATGTAGTGTTCTTCTATTCGCATTCATTTTGACCTCCAAGCTAATTGTTTGTCCCTCATCCTAGCTTAATCGATGGCTTCGAGTAAGGTTTTGGGTCGCTATGGATTTTCTTAAAATAGAGAAACGTCATAATGGGAAAAATTACGGCACTACCGTAGCACGTCCAATGTTACGGTCTTCACAAATTAGTGATAGAGAGTTTATTTTATTTACATGTAAACTAAAATTTAATTATGTTTACATGTAAACAACACTAATTTGTAAAGGCCATAACACTAGACTCAGTGCTACGATAGTAATGTAGTTTTTCTCATAATAATGTTGGAGCTAGTGGTAGTACGTGCACTGTGTGTATGCTGAAGAGTGAATGAGTGAATGTTAAATGAGATGAGTGCGTGTAGTGTGTTGGTATGATTCAAAATTAGTCGGATAAGCAATTAAATTAACCTGTTTGCTATACTAGTAGTCTAATACTTTTAGTTTATAAATATATTGAATATTAAAAAAGTTTAAAATAATTATTTTCCATATATTGATATTTAAGATATCATATGACATTTAATATTAATATAAGAAACTACCATTTAAAAATCATAAAAAAATGTAGATTTATTAATTTTTATAAATTATAAATTATGATTTTTATACATTTTAATTGTTATATTAAATATAATAAATTTAAATATCATATATCATATATTATATTATTTATAATAGTAGTATGACTTTGTGTGTGAAAATCTCTCTAAGCCTAAGGTGAGAAAGACAGGAGAAAAAGGACAAATCTCTGGGGTGGGACTGACGTGTGTGTTATTCTGGCGAAGGGATCTGGTCATGTTGTTTTTAGCAGTTGAATCAATTTGGGTTGTCCATTTTTTAAAGGATGGCCAAGATTAATTTAAAGTTTTCAAAATTTTTTTTGAAAAACATGTAAAATCATGGCGGTCCTTGAAAGCACAAACGATCACGATTTAATAGATCTTGGTCGGTTATTCTATGTGAAGAAATTGGTAATAAGGAAAAGTGGGCAGAGCAAAAGTGCAAGTGGAATTTTTGTATAAAAAATCCATGATCAATTTCCTAGTCATCCTATCCTACCTTTTTTACTGGATAATTTAAAGCCCTTTGAGCTTTTAAAATTTCATGAAAGGAGAGTGATACAATCTTAAGAGGAAATTAGTGAAAATAAAAATAAAAATTATATGGATAATAAGATAGATTAGTGAGAGTTAGAAGTTAGTTATATTAATCTATACATTATTTTAGTTAGTGTGACTAATAACCATAAATAGATATTTAAGCGATGTAAATGTATTCAATTTGATCATTGAGTAGATAATATACTTTGTGTATATAAAATTTTCTTTCTTTCTCAAATAAGAGATGTGTTAGTATGTATGAGTATTTTGTTAGAGAGATAGCTAACAAACAAAGGAAAAAAAATAATAAATATCAACACAATATGGTGATTAGTGTCTTTACAAGCAGGGTTAACTATCCCTTAAAAAAATTGTTTTTTTTAAATAAAATAATTATTCATAAATTTAAAATTTCAACTATCTATTATTTCTTAAAAAAACAGAAGGACAATATAAAAATAGTATTAACTAATTTGATTTATTGATATGCACATTTTAAATATATATATTAGTATAGATAACGAAGGAAAATGCTCAAAACTCCCAAACTAAACTAAAGAGCTGCAAAGAAAGATTGGATCATTGTATGTATTAATTTATTAATTACGAAAGCAAAGTAAAAGTAACAAGATTAAGTAGTGTCCCACTATGAGTCAAATACTAAGACAAATCCAAGTGCATGGTTTCCAAGAGAAATAATGCACAATTTCCATATTTGTTAATTCTGGTTCTAACGTTTGAGATGGTTATATTTTATGTTTAGGCTTAGGTCTCATTTACTGAACCGTATAAGAAAGCATTTGATAGTATAAGTTAATACAATTTAATTTTATATAATATTTTGCGTGCACAAAAGATTGTATTAATTTATACGGTTTCAATTTTTTATACAATTATCAATATATAACAAAATATCGAGGGGGGATAAGGGTTGATAAAGAACCTTATATAAGCGGCTAAGCCCATGGATTTATTTTCTCCAAAATATACCCTGAGCCACAAAATATTTTCTCACCTCCAATATCAAACCTCACAAACCTATTTTCTCAATATCCAATATGTTTTCACATGCCCAAGCTTCCACCGTTGCCCAAGCTCTCGCCATTGTTCGAAGATGTTGCAGAGACTTCTTCGATATCCTTCGCCTTGAAACCCAAGCAACGTATTCTTTCATTTCTCTTCAAGTTTCGCCCCTCAATCTCGATTTTTGCTTTTTCTCTTGGTTTCATCATATGATTTTGTGAAAGTCATTGTGATTCTTGTTTATCTGAGTTAGGGTTTTAGCTATAAAGATTTGGGGATTGATTTGTGTATTCTGAATAAATTGGGTTTCATCGTTTGATTTTGTGGGTTTTAGCTATCTTTGTTAGGGTTTTACTTTAACCTTTGAATCAAGAAAGGGATCACAATAAAAGAAAAGAAAGGTAACAATCATGAAAGAAACCATAAGTTATTATAGTCTACCTAATTCTACTGGTCTGCTATCTATATCATTATATATTATTAATATTGCATTTTCTTATTCTAGATGTTTCTCTTGAAGTCTAGAATAGCTCAAGATCACACCAAATCATATAGAATCAATTATGAGGAGGCTTAAGGGTGAATGTAATACATTGTATGATTTGACAAATTTGAGTGGATTAAGCTGGAATGATGAAAAAAATGCATTACTATTGATAGTGAAGATGTGTGGAATTAATTAATCAAGGTTTGACTAAGTAGTTACCTACTTTTTTTTTATGATAACTTTTTATTTTGTTGACTATACGTGACATATGGCGTTTTTCATATTGTAGAAGGACCTAAAAAAGGAAAATTTTAGGAACAAGAGTTTTCCTTACTTTGATAGGTTAGTTGTCATATTTGGTAAGGATCGTATTAAAGGGAAAGATGTTGTTAGTCCTACTGAAGTAAAGGAAAACTTAGACTCTAAAGAAGTAGAGTCATACAAATAGTGCTAATACAACTATTGGTTTAAGCGATGATGACATTGAGGATGTCACCCACTCAATGTCAGTTAATTAAACTCAATCTAATACAAAGAGAAATGAAAGCTTTCATGGTGGACATGTAAGAAAGAGGCATAGAGGGGGAGATGTGCTTGCAGCCAGCCTAGTAGAAATTGGAGACAAAATGGTCTAGGCTATAGAAAAGTCTAGTGAAAGATTAGTGGGTGTGTTGACTGAAAATGCCAAAAGTGTGAAAGACTTCTATGATGACTCTAGTACTATTGCTAATGAATTGTCAAAGATAGACCTTGGAATTAGATAGCATATTAAGGCTGGTCATTTACTTATACAAAATCCTTTACAAATACACTAGTTTTAGAGGTTTTAAGGTGGATCTAGGGTTCATTTTATGATAGAGTTGCTTGAAGACAACTAGCTAGGTTGAGTTAGTTGAAAATAATTCTTTCTATGCTAGGTAACGTGACATACTTTTGTTATTTAGTTTTATGCCAGCGAATGGTACATTTTGTTGCACTTGTTTTTGGTATTGACATACTTTAACAGTTATGTTTATTATGTTAATGGTATTTTATGGATGATAGTTTTTATGTTGATAGTAGTTCATCATTTTTTATTTTGGGATGGAAGTGTGTATATTCTTCGTTGAATCTCATAAGTATTATTGTTCAAATATTATGCAACATATCCTATTTCGGTAAAATAATGTCTCTTTTTAATAAAATAATGGTACAATACTATCACATTTTTAGTAAATTTAATTATATTTGTAGCTATTATTTTATATTAAATTAGGTAAAAATAATTTTAGTTACTTTCTTGTTATCTTTATATATTATTTTTGAGTTACAATTAGTCTACAAAATAATTTTGGTAAATTTATTGTTATTTTTTATATATTTATTGTTAAAATTAGCTAAAACATAATTATGGTAAATCTAACACTTTTTTTTATATATATATATATAGGGGTATTTTAGTTAAAACAATTAAATTTTTTTCTTATCCAATTTTTATCCTTCAGACCTGTTCAGTATATCGTATAAGAGAGTATTGAATAATATAAGTTAATATAATCTAGTCTTATACAATGTTTAGTGCACACAAAAAATTATATTAACTTATATGATTATAATTTTTTATACGGTCACCACTATTTAAGAAAATATAAAGGGATGGGTAAAATAATATTATACGGTGATTCACCATATAATATTGCATCGCTAGTGCCACCACCACCTTACCACATCCACTATTACCCTCACCCCGCCACCGCCATTGCTGCTATCACTACGATCACCACCACTATCACATCTCTATACTATTATGTTATATAATCCTATATATTGTGCATTGTTTCAATCAATGTTATCAAAATCAAATTGGATCAGCGGGTCCTACTAGTTTAACGAGGGACTGAACCTCTGGCGGGTTCAGAATACCCTAAAAAATTGATGTTTAAGGAACTGGTGAAAAAAAGGTAAACCAAGGTCCAATTGAAAAAATTAGCCGATTTATCATTTCACCGATTTTTAGATTTTTTTTTCAGGTGTTTTTTTTTTTTAAAAGATTGAAAGGAAGAAGAAAATACGAGAAAACAACGATGGGGATTTAAGAAGGAGGAGAAGACAGCAACAACGGAGATCTGAGGGGGAGGAGATAACCGCGTGTGCTTCTATGAGTTTTCTCCTTATGTCGCCGACTCACATTCTCTCAATAGTTTCTCTGTATAGGTCTGAGATCAAGGTAGAGGCATTATGGCAAGAACTGGAAGCTGGCCAATTGGGGATATTATGATATCAAGCATATAGAATACGCTTCCAAGGGGTGGACACGTGGTGCTATGACCACCACAACTTCATCCATAGTTATCCATTCCTCCACTACAAGATATATATTATTTTTCATTTTAACTTTAGAATATATCTTGCATCAATTTAGTGGATCAACCATAATTTAATTATTTATATTAATCTTAAAATATGTACTCAATTAAAAAACTTTAATTCTCTAATTAATTGATACATTTTGAAATATTTTATTATTTATTATTTATATATTTTTAAAAATTTTAAATTAAATTACCAACAATATAGTTTTATTATAATTTTTTTCATTTTATTATAATTTTAAATTTTGAGTTTTGAGTTTATTTTATAATTAAAGATATTATATTGACTATTTAATATTATATTATATAAATTATGAATTTATTTTAATTTTAATAGAATTATTTAATAATATTTTAATTATATTAGTGTTAATTAATTAATTATTATTATTTTATATATAATATAATATATAATATATATAATTTATAAATTAAAAACTTAAAAAATAGTATTTAATTTAAATTTGGTTTAACCGCAGTTTGACCAGGTTGAACCATTCATCATTGACATTCTGCCTTCACTTGTTCAATGATCGATTTAATTTTTAAAACATTAGTTGCAACAAACGTATGATAAAATTATATTATCAATTTATTGTATTACATGTTATCATAATAAATACAAAATAATATAAAAACTTATTATGTAAATAACTTATATAATATTATCTAATGTTTTATCTTATAGAATGCACTGAACATGGCCTTATCAATAAACACATGATAAAATTATATTATCCAATCTATTATATCATATATTATCACAACAAATATAAAATAATATAAAAATTTATTAAATAGATAACTTATATAATATTATTCAATATTTTATCCTACCAACTTTAGTATCTTTTGGAGTGTGTTTAATATATGGGGATATTAAGTTACATTCTCCTACCATGTCTCATCCTTTTCGGTACTCCCGATTTGTTATGTTTTGTATTTTTTATTTTAATTTTTTTTACTTTTTAACATTAATTAAGTATTTACTATGTCAAATATTTTTTTAAGAATTTTTAAAATATTTTTATATTTTTTTAAGAATTTTAAACTTATAAATAAATAGTATCAAAAAATTATGGGTGAATAGTATAAAAAAGATATAAAAAATTCTTAAAAATATTTAAAAAGTTTTTAA
>JASKGM010093554.1:0-46150 GCA_034509205.1 Ceratonia siliqua
AACATAAAATTTGGATCATAGATGAAAGCAACTTAGAGTAACAAATTGAAATGTAGGCCAAAACATGTTTTAGAATATAGAGGAAACCTCAAACCAATAAACCAGAGCACGGCTGAATCATGCTTTAAATAGAAAATTAACAATATTTAATGTCAGATTGAAATATCATTCAAATACAACTTAAAATCAAGTTAAAATCAATGACTTTACTTTAGAACAAGAAACCAAACTTTAATTTACAAATTAAAACAACATTTTAGCTAAGAATCAACTTTCACTAAGCATACTTCATCACAAATCACTTAGAACCAGTGTACCCACTTGGCCTAACAGACTTAAGTCATACAGAGTAGAAACAGGAACCATTAGTGAAGGAAATGAAAATACTCACATCCTTAACGTCAGAAAATGATCCCTTTCTTCTGTCTAAAACCGTGAAGCCTTCCCCTGATTTTTTATAGCCAAAATAGGAGTACTATTGTGACTGAAACCCAACAAGGGAGTGTAGCGTGTTGGTCCTAAAATATGGACCTGGGGTGCTGGGACCTTCTACGGATAAGCACTGCAGGAAATGGGTCAATGCCTGGTGTGTGAAATTAAGGTGAAGGAATACAGGGGCTTGCTGCCAGTGGGGAAATACGTAAATCTGGCTGCGTGAAGTGCAGAAGAATGATGTAGAGGAGAGAGGAAGTGCTACGGGCGTGCTGGAGAGGAGTGTGTGCTTGAGTAAGGTTTTTTTTTATGGAAGTCCACTGATGTGCGTCAGGGAGAAAATAAAGTAGCAAGGAAAAAAATTGTTCTCATATGCGTAAGGGAGAAAAGGAAGGAGAGAAAGAGTTAGGTATGAAGGGTTGTCAAAGTGGGTATTACAGAGAGAGAGTTGTGGGAGAGTCAGTATTGCAGAGAGATGGGTGCGATTTTGATGGAGGTATGTGGAAGTCAGAGAATGGGTGAGATTGGAGAGAATGGGAGGGAGTGACGTGGGTTTGTGAAGAAGGAGAGAAAAAGGAAGAAAATAATGGGGGTGGGCCCCAAAGATATTCTTCTTATCATCTTACTCTTTTATTTTGATTTTCTTTCTTTTCAAATTTTTTTTTGGTCCTTTAGTTTTTCTATTTTTTTTCATTATTATCTTTTCCAAAATTTTAAAACTTATCCGAACAAAATCATGTGTTTACAGTCCTAAGGATGATTTTCTTCTGCCTCTCATTGATGTATTAGTGGATAACACGGTAGTCAATCTTAGATACTCGTTCATGGGTGGATACTCAAGGTATAATCAGATTCACATAGATGAGGTAGATAAAGAAAAAATAACCTTCATCACTCAATGGGGAACCTATTGTTACAGGGTAATGCCATTTGGTCTAAAGAATGCCGGGGCCACTTATCAAGGGCCATGGTTACCATATTTCATGATCTGATGCACAAAGAAATAGAGGTGTATGTGGATGATATCGTGGCCAAGTCAAAGGGCAAGGAAAGTCATGTGGTAGTATTAAGGAAATTATTTGAGCTGTTAAGAAAGTATAGGCTTCGTTTAAACCCAAATAAATGTACATTTGGGGCCTCATCCGAAAAATTACCGGGTTTTATTGTGAGCCAAAAAGGGATACAAATTGACCTTGACAAAATTAAGGCTATTCAAGATATGCCTTCTCCACGAACAAAGAAAGAGGTCAGGAGTTTTTTTGGAAGGCTCAATTATATCTCCAGATTCATTGCTAATTTGACTCACACTTGTGAACCAATGTTCAAATTGCTGAGAAAGCACAATCCTAGAGAATGGAACAAGGAGTGTCAAGAAGCTTTTACAAAGTGAAGTCTTATTTGTAAACTCCACCTATTCTGATGCCACTAACTCCAGGCAGACCTTTACTGTTATATCTTTCTGTTCTCCCAACATCAATGGGAGCGATGCTTGCTCAACAAGAGTAAAATAGTAGAAAGGAAATGGCCATTTACTATTTGAGTAAGAAATTCAATGAATGTGAAAGCCGGTATAGTTCAATTGAAAGGACATGTTGTGCTCTTATTTGGACTGCCAAGAGACTTCATCAGTATATGGCATACTATACAGTCCTATTGGTTTCCAGAATCGATCCATTGAAATATGTCTTTGAAAGGCCACACTTATCTGGAAGAGTCAGCAAGTGGTAAGCCATACTATTAGGATATGATGTCAAATACGTCATAGCCAAAGCAATGAAAGGAAGTGTCATTGCAGATCATTTGGTAGATAACCTAGTGAATGAGCATCAAGTAATGGATTCTAAGTTTCCAGATGAAGACATTATGAATGCCAAGGAATCCAAAAAAGAAGAAAATTGGAAAATGTATTTTGATGGGGCAGTAAATATACATGGAAATGGTTTAGGAGTTGTCATCGTCTCCTCGAAAGGAAGGCAGTTTCCAGTGGCCATAAAGCTAGATTTTGATTGTATAAATAATATCGCTGAATACAAAGCTTGCATTAATGGACTACAATAAGCCCTGGCAATGAACGTAAAGATGTTAGAAGTATTTGGTGATTCAGCCCTAATTATTTATCAGGTTAAAGGAGAATGGCAAACAAGAAATGCAAAATTGGTACCATATCAGAAATATTTGACTAAATACATATGACCAGAGATAAGAACCAATTTACTGATACACTGGCAACGTTGGCCATAATGATCAAGCTGGATCAGGGGACTAAAGTACTGCCCATTAATATTGAGTCCAGAAATGAATCGGCACACTATTTCAATATCGAACAAAGTAGGGAATCGCCATAGTACGAAGACATCAAGTGCTTTATTCAGACTCAATAATACCCAGAGGTTATAGAGAAGAATGACAAGAAAACCATTAGGTGATTAGCAGCCAATTTCTTTCTGAGTGGCGAAATCTTGTATAAAATAGGCTACGATGGAATGTTACTTCGTTGTGTAGATGATGGAGAGGCACAAACAATCATGGCAGAATTACATGAAGGTACCTGTGTAACCCATGCTAATGGACACATGATGACTCATCAGATTTTGAGAGGTGGTTACTATTGGACTACCATGGAGAAAGATTGCATCAATTACTGTCAGAAATGCCACAAGGGTCAAGTTTACGCAAATCGAATTAATGCTTCACCATTTCTGTTGCATAACTTGATAGCCTTCTAGCCACTCTCCATGTAGGGTTTAGACGTGATTGGACCCATCAATCCTAAAGCATTTAATAGGCATTGCTTCATTTTAGTAGCCATCAATTACTTCACCAAATGGGTCAAAGCGGCATCTTATATCACGAACACTTAAGATGTTCATGAAATTCATCAAGCTCAATATTATATATAGGTACGAAGTACCAAAAAGAATAATCACCGATAATGCACCTAATTTGAATGACTTAGAAATTAAAAAGTTATGTAAACAATTCAAAATTAAACATCATAATTCGTCACCATACCGACTGCAAATGAATGGGACAGTAGAGGCGGCCAACAAGAATCTCAAGAAAATATTAGGAAAAATGGTGGTCAATTATAAGGATTGGCATGAAAAGTTACCATATGCACTTTATGTATACCATACCTGTATGAGATCATCAACTGGGGCAACCCCGTATTCATTAGTATACGGGATGGAGGCAATGACACCAATTAAAGTGGAAATTCCATCTTTAAGAGTACTTATAGAAACACAGCTTGAAGAAGTCGAATGGGCTGAAACTCGGTATGAGCAGCTAAATCTAATCGAGGAAAAGCGATTGCCTGCCATATGCCATAGACAGTTATACCAAAAAAGGATGGCTCGAGATTTCAACAAAAAAGTATGACCACGAGAATTCCCAACTGGGGATTTAGTACTTCAGGAAATATTACCTAATCAGGAAGACGCCAGTGGAAAATGGGCTCCCGCAAATGAGGGACCATATATCATCAAGTAAGCTTTTTTGGGTGGAGCTTGATTCTCATCGACATGGATGGGCAGGAATTAAATAGACCCATCAATTTCGATGAGGTTAAAAGTTATTATGCTTAAAAAAAAAAAAAAGAGCTACTAGGTTGAAAACTTGAGAAGACAACCTAGGCAAAAGTTAGGCATAAAAAAGGAAGAAAAAAAAACCCCCAAGTCAAAAACCCGAAAGGGCGGCTTAAGTGGTAAATGTGATGTTTGACCCAAAAAGAACCCGCGAGTCAAAACTAAGGTAATAAGGATAAATCAAAACCGGGGCAATTTTGCAGGATGATTGTTGGCATCAGTGCTATTTTCTCTGAAAGAAGTCTAAGAATACGTATCAATTTTAAACATGAGAATCAAGAAGTTATGAACACTAAGGAATCTAATTGAGGCAAAATCCCTTTGTCTTTGTTTTCTCTTTTGTATAAAGGATCTATGAAGATTTAGTACTTACAGGTACATGTTGTTTAAATAATTCCTTTCCCCTGTTTGGACGTTTGGTCATCGATGACAGGGGAGTTTGTAATCTTGACATTTCGATTAACATGCTCTATTAGAATAAAAGAAGTTCTATTCATCTAATTGACTTCTATCTTAATTACTTCTTTCTTTGGATAATATTTAAATTTAAATATTTAAATTGCATATTACTATAGTGTACTTCAGTGTGATTGGTGGCGCTTCACGGAGAAGGTAGTACGTTTCCCTTAAGTTGGATTGGTCTAACCCTAAAACCTTTTCTAAAATGGCAAGTTCTAATTAAGAAATGGTAGTGCCAAGGTATCTGGAATAAGCATTTCTGAGAGGCCCAACGGAATTCCATAGAAATACAAGAAAATGGCAGAAGGGGAACACATTTGGCAAACCTTCCTTGGAATTACGGTGTAAACTTTGAAAGAAAGTTTTAATAATAATACTGTCCCTTACATTATTATCATACTTAGCAAGCATCTCCCAATTTAAGAGCATTGTAAAGGTGTTACTTTTGCACCTCATTATTTTAAATTTAATTGCTACCAAGGTCATTCGGTATCGGTCTTGAGGTGGGTTGGTATTTAAAGGTTAATGTAAACGCCGGTTCCTCGGTACCAGTTTTAGTTTCACTTGGTATAATTGATTCACGTCATACAAAAATTATAAAATTCATTGCGTAAGTTGGTATTTCTATATCAGCTCCAGAATTTACCATGAACATTGATTAGCTTTATATTAATTCAAAAAGCTGTTTAGCGGGCAGATTAATCTTGTATTATCGTCTTCAGGTTCACTAAATAAATCAATTGACTTCATTATTATAGCCTTCAAATTACCTTTTCGGTCCATTTTAAGCCTAACTTTGTGTCTAGTGTCCTTACCGGTTTTGATTACCGGTCCCTTTAAGCCTAACTTTATGTATAGCGATCTTACTGGTTTTGATTACTGGTCCCTTTTAAGCCTAACTTTGTGTCTAGCGTCCTTATTGGTTTTGATTACCAGTCCCTTTTTAGCCTAACTTTGTGTCTAGCGTCCTTACTGGTTTTGATTACCGGTCCCTTTTAAGCCTTTATGGTTATGTTTTGGCTACTACAATAAAAAAGGGCCACCTTATTTTCTATATATATATATATATATGTAATAATTATAAAAATAATCAAATAATAAAAATGTTCTTCTTAGGACCAAAGCTCAAAATTTGTTTTTTGTGACAAAAACCCAAGTTAGGCTCCAAAGGCTTAACTAGATATCAAAAGGGGTTTCAAAAGGCCCAAATTGAATTAATGTCAAAAAGGGTTTCAAAAGGCTTGAGCTGAATTAATTTCAACATAAGGCGTCAAAGGCTCATTTAATCAAAAGAAGTTAAAGGCCCAATATTCCAAATAAACTCCAAAACCCAATTAGCTTATTTTCTTCATTTAAGCTATTTAAGTTATTCTCTAAAAAATTCATCCTTATCAATGTGGTTCCAATGGCCTAATTAAATCAAATATTTTCAAGAGAATTTCATAAAATTTAAGACCGTTACCTCCTAGAAATCTCATTTTGACCCTCATATTTTTAGAAATTAGATTTAACATCAATATTTTGAGAAATTACATTTTGACCCTGATATTTTCAAGAATTACATTTTGACCCCTATAATTTCAAGAATTATAATTTGACCCCGATATTTTTAAGAATTACATTTCGACCTCTAGTTTTTAAACAAATTGTATTTTGGGCCCCATTTCTTTCATACATCTCATTTTTGCTCCATTACTTTTGTAAATTTCACTCTTACCCAAAAACTCAACATTTAAAGGACTTTCAGTAGAAGTTTATCTTCTCCGAAGTTTTGTTTTTCATGGACTTTCAGTGAAATCTTATTTTTCCAAAGTCTTAATTTTCATGAGCATTTAGTGGAGGCATATTCTCTCCAATGTCCTAGTTCGCTATCTAGGCTTTAAGTGGAAATTTAATTTCCCCTAAATGTCCTAACGTATTTCCAACTTAATCAAACTATCTCGAACTACGTTGACCTTGATCTCTTTTGGGATACGTAAACACTTACTTGGTAAGGCAGGTCAAGTTACTTATTTCTCTATCTTTGTCCTTTATTATCTTATTAATAAAAGGGGTAATTGAAATATATTAAAATTTTTTAAGCACAAACTATTTAGGATAATCATTCTTAGGAATTACACATGGTAGACATGCCCACCATCAACCAGAAGCCTCAGTGGCTTAACAGAAAAGCAGTAAATGGTCCATCATGGACTGTATATTCAAATTACACAAAACTATGCAATTTATATCTACAGACCATGAAAGTAAATAAAAAAAATACAAATAACCCTATCCAACATTTGTCCACAGCCCCCAAGTAAACTCCAGCATTACTACTCAAGGTGGTGCCTACCAAATTCACTCAGATGGTTCAAAGGGTGCAAGCAGAGCTGAGGCAAGTACACCAATATCCTGATCTGAAAATGTTAAAGTTAAGGGGTGAGTCCACTGGCTCAGTGAATGGAAATCAGACTTACCAATTGATAACTAAACCCCTAGATGTAAAGTGCATTACTGCTAAAATACTTTAAAATCTCCTTTAATACTTTATTAACATAATAAGCACCTAATGCACTTTACATCTAGGAAAGAAAATAATACTCACTTCATAATCAAACCACAGTAATAACGATTATTATGATATTCAAAGACACATTTTATCAACGAATACTTCAATAAAATAAATGTAAATTTCTTAGGATCCATCAATATATATAGGGGAGAACCTAAACTGAGAACACAGTGTTCCCGCTCCAGAAGATAGATCTCAACTGGAGGGTAACCTGATCCTCACCTTTGGGAACTATAATCACCAAAAGGAAATACTAAATTTCCTATTCTCTTCCGGGCATTCTCATCCGGAGGAACTATTCACAATAACACTCAATCTTCTGTCAGGAACTGCATTTACTGATAGAAGTACCCTTTATCAGGAACTGCCCTCAACTGATAAAGGTTGCGACCTAGGTGCACTTAGTGGTTCTACCACAACTCTACTACGGATCCCAGAATACAGTTCTAAATTTCTTTCATAATTCTCATACCATTCATACTTTCAAAACATCAAAATTCAGATATTTTTCATACTGTGGAACATACTAATAAGTTTCACAGATATGCATATATATCACTTTCTCAATTTCCTCAAATCCATACTCAAATAAAATTATTTATCCATAAGATAAAATTTAACAGTTTAGGCATCAAAAGGTAAGTAAGAACCCACTCACCTCTTAAACTGTAGGTACTGAGGTGACTGTTTCCCACTCAAATATACCTCAGGATAAATTCGGGTCCGAAGAATTTGGTTCAGGAGTACCTGTAATTATAATGTACACTTACATATTAGTATCCCAAACTTACACTCTGCCTCTGAACTTACGGTATCTATATATATGAGAAATCAAGAATGGGATAGCAAAGCATAATCAGAAGCCACGTTTATAATATAGAACAGAATTCTTATTCAGAATCAATCCAAATGTTGAGTGATTTGTTTACTTTAGATGGGATAACTCTCAGAACCTTGGTTATAGACTCATGACATGCAAGGAAAGATGGTAATTGGCAAAAATCTAGAATTTTTCTTCTTGATCCGAAATTAAAATTCTGGAACCGCCATACCCCTTCATATTGATTGTTTTCAGAGGAAAGATGGGTAGAAATTCACTTATGCAAGGATAGCAGCAGGAAGTCCTTTGAACCACCATAGCTACTGCAGCAGACGCCCACGGAATCGCTGCTGGAAACGTTCTCCACGATGGCTGGAATAGCCATTGACTGCGACTCGGTTGATCGCCGGTGGGAACAATGAGAAGTTGGCTATAATCTTCCTAGAGAGAACCGCGCACTAAACGGGAG
Organism: Ceratonia siliqua; assembly: GCA_034509205.1. Taxonomy (NCBI): domain Eukaryota; kingdom Viridiplantae; phylum Streptophyta; class Magnoliopsida; order Fabales; family Fabaceae; genus Ceratonia; species Ceratonia siliqua. The sequence continues at coordinate 8,322 of JASKGM010093554.1, forward strand.
TTTTATGGTGAAGAACGTCGCACCTTGGCTTCCTGGCCACCCATGACGGTGACTGGTAGGCCGTGACTGCTGGTCGACGGCAGTGGGTGGCGGCTGGCAAGCGATGGTTACCGTGAGTAGAGGAGGAGACGCGAGGGAGAGCTTCTACGCAGGGAGAGACCGCCGTGAAGGTATATGGAGAAAGGGGAGAAGTTTTTTTTTTTTTTAATAGGGATTTAAAGGAAGAAGGACCATTTTGTAAATATTCTAAGGTCTTAGGTTTGCTGTTGAGTCCCTAGACTTAAGGTTATTTATAGTTGAACCCCTTTTTTTTTTTCAGGTATTACACCAATTATCATTCTAATTAATTGGTGACGACTCCATTTTTTTTCTGTATTTTCCCTTACGTGCCTAAAGTCATAAAATAATAGCTTTTTACCGGCCGTCACGTTGTGACAACAACTATTAACAAATGTTTTCAAAATAATAAACAACATGTCAACAAGGCCATCCAACAATAGGAAAACCAATTCTTAACAACCAAATCTCATGTCATAACTAGCCTTATAGTAGCTACATATGAAGAAGAGTTCTCATAAAAGTTACGAGCCATCTCTGATAAAGCAACTTTTGTTGGAGATGAAGAACAAGATGATGGCACCTAGATTTCACTCATCTCAACAAAGATGACTGTTTCAGCATTGATCTAGTTCTAGTTTAGGAGACAGACAAAACTTAGTAGATAAGAATTATTGACAATCTTTATTAAAGCAAAGATTCTGGTTGATAGTGACACCAAAAGGAACCACTACAAGACAAGAACAACAAACCTTTATGAAAGTAAAGGTTCCTCATGACAACATGTAGACAACACTGTTAGTGACTCATGCGCGAGATAGAGTGTGAAGGGAGAGGAATCACAGACGTTGCAATTGCATCTAGGGGAGGAAGAACGTGCTAGCAAGGAGTGTGATGTGCTGCAGATGGTGCGCCTTAGTGAGCAGCAACGTGTTCAGGCAGAGAATCCTGGGGATGTAATCAAATCAGTGGTTGAAATGGCATGTGCTCTTCGCTATGCTGGACGAATGATAGAAAGGGGACTAGGAACAACCTAGCGTGCGTGCATGTAATGGGCAAGAAATCCAGGAATGGTGTTTACTACATGATATTTCTGCAACAGGGGACTACTGCAATGCTGCTGCGTTGGCTGTGTGTGAATAAGGCGAAGAGAGAATGAGACCAAGAACCCCAAAACCAGAAAGAGGTGACGGCAAGGTATGAAGGAAAGAAGGAAAAGTGAATTGGGTCATGGAAGGTCCAAATGATCAATCGAACGGAATGGGCTAAGAGAACGTGGGCTAAAAGAAGGAATTGAGTTTTGATAAAAAAAAAAAAAGAGTAATTTTTTTTAATTAAAATTAAAATTTTCATTTTCATTTTTTAATAAACTAAAATACTATTTTTTGGTTTTGTATTTTTTTGTATTTTAAATAATAAAAAAAAGAGACTGGACAAAATCAGGTATTTACAATATTCATTAATTCTTCAATTTGATTCGGCATCCCTCGTACACACACACACACACACACACATATATATGTATATGTATATATGGAACATATCTTATAAGATGAGTGACTTATTATGAGATGTGGGAGGAATAATTAATAACCGTTGGATAAAAAATAAATGGCTAATATTACTCATTAAAAGTTACATTACACTCTTGTGCATTCATTAAAAATGCATGTGCCACTTATGTGACTTTTAATGAGTAATCTTAACAATTTATTTTTGATCTAATGATCATTAATTACTTCTCTTACATCTTATAATATATATTTGAAATTGACTTTACTAGCAAATGTTTATTCTTAGGTGTTACTATGCTACAACCCATTTTTGGGTGTTCGCAATGCAGCCCCACCTCCCACCTCCCCTTTTATTTTATTTTTTTGATATTAATTGATTATTTTTTATATTATGCATTTTTTTTGAAAATTTTTTGTATTTCTTTTAGAATTTTTTATTTAATAAAAAGTAAATTTTTTAAAATTATTGAACGACCCGTATAAGAAGTATAAAAAATTCAAAAACATTTTAAAAAATTATCAAAACAATACATGACATAGAAAATAATCAATTAACAAAAAAAAAAAAGAGATGGAATGTAAAAATGCCATGCTACATGATAGCAAATACCTTCTTCTTATGTTACTCTCGATTATATTTTTAATTTTAAAAGCATTAAAATATAGGCTCTTTAAAAAACTAGTCATATATACTATTTATAAGAAGTAATAGAATAAAAAATAAAAATAAAAATAAAAATAATTATTTTACATTTTAAAACATAAATAGATCGACATAAAATTTAGATTCTTTCATATTGATAATTAATATGATATTGTTAATTGTGAGAAAAAAAAAAGATAAATGTAAAATTTACTACTTAAATAATAAGTTTCACTTATCTTTTTATTTACGAACTCATATACATTATATCTTTTTCTCTCCTTATATAGCATCACGTTAATTACTAACATGAGAATATTTAAATCAATACATATATGTCAACACAATGATTTTATATATTTTTCTATAAATATTCTTACACACATATTGTATTATATTTTTCATGTAATGATTAATAAATATAAGTTATTTGTATATTTTAAATGAGATAAAATAAGTTTTACTTAAATTTTACAATCCATTATTAATTGTATCTCACTTAAAATATACATATAACTTATATTATTAAATATTTTATAAATAACATGTTATAATGTGTTTAAAAATTTCTTATTCCCCCATTGCTAAACTCCATATGATTTGAATGTAAATGTTAACTCCATAACCGAAGATAAACAGTCTAAAAAGTGCAAAGTCCAATGATGTCTATTAGCATAAAAGTAAAATACAATTATATCTTTGGGATAGTGACAAAAGCTTTATTGTCCATCTTTTACCTTTTCATAACTATGTAATCATATCATTCGTTTACCCAAAATCCCAAAAAGAAAAGTTTAGTATATATCCCTTTCCTTTTGGCTCAAAGGGAAGTGATTATTTTTACTAAGGTTTACATCTTTCATCTTTTACAATTAGTGTCATAGCATTTTTATTATGACTCTTGGCCCATACTAACTTTTTTAAATTATAATTTATTGAAAAAAGACGTCTAAATTTTTTAAATTATAATTTATTGAAAAAAGACGTCTAACTTTATTTAATAATTATAAGAATGTAAGTATATATTGATTTATTATGGATATAAAAAAATATTATAAAAATGTGATGTATGTTATTTTATTGATTACAATTGCAATGACTTCTGTATCATGAGTGCCTTGATTCTTAGTAAAAAAAAAATTTAAATCATAGATATAAGGAAGAAAGGATAACATCATTTGCATCCTTCTTTACAACTAAAATTTGTATCTTCTCATATTTTTAAAGAATATGATATTATTTTTTAAAAAAATAAAAATAATATGCATAGACTTACAAATAATAAATATAAATAAAATTACTAATAAAATATTGTATCTCACATATTATATTTATCTCGTATTATATTTAAAATATGAGAGAATCGATTACACATCAGTTTTTTTTTTTTAATGGTAACATATTTTAACAACTTATAGTATCATTTTATTATTTATGATGTAGAGAGAGATAAGGCGCTTTATCACACTAACGTTCTAATCGTGAGTAACAATCTGAGGTCAATTTTTAAAAAGATGTTATACCATCAGAGTTTAGAAGTACTCAATTTTAAGTTAATTTCAATATATATTTATACCGTCATAGTTTAGAAGTACTCACTTTCAAGTAGTTATCCAAGAAGGGTTCAGTTTCATGTTTAGGATTGAAGAAATCTATGAACAGACTGTGGAGTACATCAAGACTAAGGGGGCTCTGCAGAATTAAGTTTTGATAGATTCAAAGTTCTTGAAGATTCTCAACTTGTTATGTAATAATATTGTAGTTTGTGAAGTTCAAAGTTCTTCCAAGATGGGATATCATCTCTGTTGATCTCCCAGTGTTGTCTGCCGACTCATTAAATCCCTTGAATACAAGCTATGGTAGTATCTCTTGGTTTAAAAGCAGAGCTTCATCAGTTGAGTACAGGATTATATGAGTACGTGCTAACTGTTCTAATAACTTTCAAGAATCTCAGGCTGAAACTTTCACTTTGAACAACTCAATTCAAAGCAATGATGATATGTGCTAAAATAAACAAGTCTGCTAATCAAGACCCTCCTAGAAGCTGTTTAATATACAAATATCTTTGATTTCTTTGTATTTTGGATACTATAATATAAGATATCATGCTCTTAAGATTTATATGATTGGTATAACTATTGAAGTTGTCAAAGAAAGGATATGATTGGTATTCTATAAAAATTAGTAAAACTAAGTTTAAGGATATAAGATTTATAGGATTTTGAGTAGTATATCCAAAATTGTGTCATCCTATTTCTCCCAATATCTTGGATGATACAGATATCTTGGTTACCAATGTATCAAAGGTAAATATATCTTGAATACCAATGTGTCAACACAAGCATCTTGGATACTGATGTGCCAAAAGCAAGCAGTTGGGTATTAATGTGCTAAATGCAGATATCTTATATGTATCCTGACATCAAAAATACTATGATATAGATGACAATGTACAAAATGACTCTTAAAAGCCTTTTTAGATGTGTAATTTACTCAAGATAAAACAAAAAAGCCAATCATTGTTTAATTCCAAGCCTTTTTTATCTTGTAACTATCATATTGGTAACAATAATAACATCAAGCCACCGGGGTAGGTTTGAAGTTGGACCAAAAAAGTAATCAGCAATGCAAATCATGTTAAATTTTTTGCTTCTTCATTAATAATCCAAGAGTCGACCCAGCATTCTCACCCTCACTCCAACTATTCTTTTTACTCCTCTAGGAAAGACATCTAAACTAGTACAAGGGAATGCCCATATATGGTCCTCTACATTGTTCCCCACCTAGTTCATAATTCTAGCAGAGCAAAGAAATAAAATCACTAATGGAAACAGAAAACAGGAAAAGAAATAGAAAGCAAATTTTTACATATCGAAAATCACTACCAGACTCCAGATATTATCGGCTATGCAATCTGCACAGCGCATTTGAGCGCTCTGTCAATGAAAAATCCTGGGTATCTAGCTGGGCCACTTGCCTTTCTGTTATGATTTCTACTATGCTTCTTACAAAGCTGAGATAATGCTTGAACAATGTCCCTCATTGAAGGTCGGTTTTTGGAAGCATCATTGACACATTTGAAAGCAAGAGCAGCCATATCATTAAGCTTATGCAATCATATTTTCCATTAAGCTGTGAATCCACAATTTCTTCCCATCCAACCTTTACCTTCAGCTTCCATGGCTGCCTAATCAACCAAAAAGAAATAACAGGCCAACATTATAATATTTGAAGGTTACAAATATCTAAATGATAAAAAACTCGCAACCTTTGATGCAGTTCAAAGGCATATGCTTAAGCTATTGTTACAAAGTTCTACATCAAATGCATAAAAAATTATGCTTGCACAAGCTCACCCATATGAGCAGCTCACATGCAGACACAGTACTTACTAGATTCACATATTCCATCAGACCCTGCTGTGGGTTCCTGCTAGTAATCAGTTCAAACAGTAGAACACCAAAACTATAAACATCACTTTTCTTCGTAAAGGTTCTTGTAGACACATACCCAGGATCAAGATATCCAAAAGTTCCTCTGACATTAGATAAACAAGGTTTAATAATCTCCGCTCTGGAAAGCCCAAAGTCAGTGACCTGCTAAGCAATAGATATTGAATTATTCTATTAAAAAGAAAAGGAGACTTGCAGCATCATTTAAAGCAAGAAACACTAGTATTTTTTAATTTATCTATGCAAGGATTTCCAGCCGTTTATTTTAGTACTGGTAATAAACCACTCATATCATTTTGACAAGACAAATAGAAAAGAAGAATTTGTCTAAGGGAATTTAAAAACAAGCGCATGTGAGAGGAAGAAAACCATGGGACATAGCATTAAAATCATGAAAATGAATGTTTTCAAGTCTCGCCCACATTCCTCTTTAACTTCCTTTGAACAAAAAGCAAAGAAGATAACATACCATGGCTCTCATAAACTGGTCCAACAATATGTTGGAAGATTTGATGCCACGGTGCACAAGTGCAGTGGCCTGCAATATGGAAATTATTGAATAAGAAACCAAAAGCAAGCCTATCAAAAGTCCTCCATAAATGATTTGTACAAAATCATTAACATACAAATACACTATATACCCCATAATGTAGATATTCCAGTCCTCTTGCTACCTCTAGTGCCATGTGAAGTCTCGCATCCCAGTTCAGTGGCTCCTGATTTTCACCTAAATCTTCATACTAAAATTATAGAGGTCAAGTAAAACTTAAAATAAGCTCAATGGCTCAATGGAGACCAAGATTAGGTCAGGTAAAAACATTTTAGCTCTTAAAGAAAAACTGATTTTTGTGCTTACAACTGGAAAAGCTTTATTCAATTGGCAATAGATCGTCAAGTGACAGTAGGTTAAAGTTGTTGAAAAGCAGGCCAATATATAACCACCTCAGTCTTATCACATCTTATAGTGGTTTCAAATTTATTAGTGAAAGACTTAGAGCAGTTTTAAGCAATAAATTGCTTCATGCACTGCAGGAGGAGACCACAAGGTCTAAAATAGTAGTATTGTGGTTCAAGAGGGTAAATATCTGCTCCAGACCAAGGATGACCAAATATTCTATTATCCAAGAAAAACTCAAACCAACACCAGACAATACAAATGTACAAGGTTTTGTGAATTAAAAAACTTAGCCTTTTCTTTGCAGAACAAAGAATGAAGCAATTAGACACTAAGAATATCTATTCAAGAGATATTGAAGAATTTGCCTACTAATAATAACATGACATGTACAGAGTTGCTCTCTTTCTAACCATTTAAGTGAGAAGCAAGATTTCCTTGCTCATGTAAATGTAAAGAAGCATATGTTGTCCTTTTTCTGCAGTATATCCCACCAAATCCACAAGGTTTTTGTGGTGTAATCTTCCAAGTAGCAGGACCTGTTAAACAGGAAAAGAAAGTTTAAGAGACTTTTTTGTTATTAATTTTGTCCTTTGATTAGTTCCAATATGAAGGTTCACTTTTGCAGAAAAAAAATGAAATAAAGTTTCCTCCCACCATAGCAATTTTGAAGTAGTCTCTAGGAAAGATACCAGGAATCGATCAATTCAGCATTTTGCAGTGCATATAAGGAATAAGGATAACAAGTGAACAATTAAATGACAATACTCATTTAAATGGAGAAAAACAATAAAAGGATAAAACAACACCATAATTTTTCAAGCTAAATTCATTCCTGGTGTAATATTTAGTTCTCCTCGAATAGATTTCCTATTGGCAAAGAACCAATTTTTTTCATGTTGCAAAATATCAATATTTGAAAACTATTCATATATTTAATGAACATTGCATTCCAAAAAGGTGTTTCCTCATTCCATACATCAACCATTTTGAAAGCAATTTGCCTGGACCAACAAATTATTGTAATTGTAAGCATAACATCAACTATTACCTCAGTTAAAAACTCCTTCTCTCCTTGTCTTGAATTATTACCAAGAACTTTAACAGCAACTGTCTCACCAGTGGGCATCTGTGCTTTGTAAACAGAACCAAATGCTCCTTGGCCTATTATGGTTGTAAAATTAGAAGTTACCTTTTGTATATATCTGGAAAAGTAGTCAAAAGGTCAGCGATAGAGAGAGAAATATAAAATATGGACAAGTCTACAACCCTAACAGCCAAAAAACAAACCCAGAGAGATACCTACACGCCTCCCAACTTCAGATACCAAGTCAACAATAAGTAAATAAGAGCGGATACATTCAACCCAGAACAAAAAACAAGAAACATCCTGAATTTAAAATATCTGATGCAAACACAAATGCTAATCAAAGTTGGTTATAATACTCCCCACTCAAAGCTTTAAAAATTACAACTCATTCTTTTCTGGGCTTCACTCCCCTATTACTCATCTTCCCTTATCAGGTTTAGTCATGTCTGGTTGAATTTTCTCTCTCTTCTGCATCAGAGCAATTGCATCTTTACAATTTCATTGTCTATAATCTCTAAACAATTTGTCATGTCTTTTTTGTCAACTGAAGCTACCTCTGCATTTAAGATGAAATCTTCATTTCTTTTCCAATATTTCATTGTGATACCACATATCTACCTCAATATTCTCAGATAACCATGGTTGACTTATTTGGTGCCAATGGCCAAAAGTAGCTATATAAATATTCATAAGTATTCTTTTGCAAAAATATCTCCCTCTTAACTGCAGACATCATGATTTTAATAGTAGAGTTCAGGACTTCAGACAGCTAGGAGGTGCTGGCCGGTCATCAACTAACAACAACAGTAAGGCCACAGGACAGGAAACAATTATAAGATTCTTTTCACTTCATTCTAGAAAATCAACATATAACAAATCCATGGCATAAAGAGCTGCATTGGACAAAACTAAAGTTGGGATTAACTGCAGCAAGCTTAATTCAACAACTGCAACTTCTAAGGCAAAATAAAAAGCATCATAGAAAGAACAAGTGCTACCAGAAGGTAAATTTTCCATTTTCCTAGACTCTTAGGGGGCGTTTGGTATCCGGAATGTTTTTATATTCTTGGGAATGTTCAGTTGGAAAAAAACTTTCCTTTGTTTGGTAGAAAGTTTGAAAAAATATTCCTGAAATGTAACTTTCCCCTGGAATCCATTTTCTTCAGAATTTGTAAATGAAACATTCCCTCCAAAACACATGGGTTAGAAAGTTCTGAGAGGGAATAGAAAATTTAGGAATATTTTATTACCTAAATACCCCTATGACAATACCCCAAATTAAAAAAGTAATTAATATGAAAATATAAAATTATATAATGATAAAATATAAAATTATTTTTATATTTAATAAATGTAATTTCTATATTTGTTAAATATAATGATTTTTATATTTAATAAATATAATTTATTAAAATTAATTAATATGAGAATATAAAATTATTATTATAAAATATTTATAATGATAAAATTATTTATAATGTTAAAATTATCTTGGTACATATATTATTTTACTTAATTTCTTTTAACTTAATTAAATAGTATTTCTGTAAAATCTACTTACATTCCTCAGAATATGTTATATGAAACAACAAACATAGGAATATGAATGTTACATTCCATTCTTAGAAAAATTGAGTGGTAACCAAACACATTTTCTGAATTTTCCCAAAATCTCATTCTAAGAATAAAACATTCTTGGAATATAACTTTCTGAAACTTAAAACATTTTTGATACTAAACGCCACCTTAGTGTTTAGTGTCCTTAATAGCACTTGAAATAAAATTAGCCAGAGCATCAATGTGCAAAGCCCTTAAGATTTAGAACCACAAAAGAGAGGACGAGAGAATAGAAAAGTGTGAATCACCCAATAACTCAATTTTAAAACATCTACTGAGTACCTATATAGCAATCGTAAATAGTCAAAACTCAAACCCAACTAGTCCTAATAAATACCCAACTTCATAGTCAAGCAACCCTAATTTAGTAAAGATACTAATACATTTGAAAACCCTAAACAACAAACTTACTAATGAATACTCCACTTATAAGAAATTCTTAATCTATACAAATATGACATGTTAGCATACTTTCCTTTCTCATACCCATTTGTCATACTCCATACTCCATCACCTGCTCCATAGAGAAAATCAAAAACAAAAACTAGTAACACACTTGAGTAAATAGCAAATTCTGAAGAGGTCCAGGCAGCCATTTCACCCTCTCCAAGCCCTTTTAAATTTTCTTTTAGAAAAAAAGAAAAAAGAAAAGCTTTTTCCCTCCATATTTGGTTCCATTTGAATTGCATGTTGTGCCCTTCAACCCAGCCTTTTGAGCTCGTTTACAATGTTCAAGTGAGTAGAAATTTTTTTTTGAAGAAGACACACAAGTTGTAATTATAATACTAATGACAGTAGAAATAATATGCATCAATGTAGCCTGAAAGGAAAAATGAAGCCCTTAACATGGATGTAGCTGAACAAAAAAAAGAAATAAATTAGTATGAAAGGTGCTTAATAAATCAGTAAAGCTAATAATAAATGTTTGTTTCTTTTCTTATTTCTTAATTACTTAATCATATAGAATGATAAGAAAAAGTCAAATTGAAAGAAAAAAAAAACCTTCTGCACTTATTTATTAAATTGAAATATTAAAATTTGTATTATTTTGAAGGATCTAGATAACTTGTATAAAGAATATGTTTTTCATCCCTCTAGTAGTTTGTTATTGTGCTACCATAGCTCTGAGGGATATCTCCTTCCATAGTTCATAATCATTGTCTTTTTCAAAACTTTTTGCCACTTTCGTCATCTGGAGTTGAAAACCCTGAATTACTCCCACTTCTAAAAAATGATAATTTGATAGATAAAAACTAAAGGGAAAAATGTATTATTTACAAGACTGTAGTTTCAAGTGAACATATTGTCAGGACAAAAAACAATGAAACATATACTAATAAATAGGCACAAACAAATTTGTTTTTTTGAAGTTTAAACTACTGCTTCTGGTGGTGGACCTCTCGCCCCCCTTTTTTTGCCTAACCTATCTATAATAGACCTAGAAGAAAACAGTCTTGCTCGGGATATACCAACTAAAGAATGCCTTATTTGGGGAAATATGATATCATTAGTGGACAAAACAAAATTAGCAATGAATGTTAAGTTGGGCATGTTTATCATTTAAAAATTTACTTCATGAACAAGGAGCAACAGAAAACAAATACCAGTATGCAATCTAGCAGAAAAATGTTTCTAAACAAAGATATTAACTATGCAGCATCCATACAGAAAACAAATACCAGTATGCAATACAGCAGAAACATGTCTCTAAACAAAGATATCAAATAAGCAGCATCCATGCAAAAACATTTAACATACTTGTAAGAATACTTCGGAATTCCACATGCTGAAACTACATTCTCCCAAGTCCTTCCAACCATAGACGCATGTTACTCCACTCAGATGTTCTGGGTGACTCCAGACCACTATGAGAGTCTGAAACTGATGTGCTAGAATCAACCCCCTTGACACGAACAGGAAGGGTTGCTTCTTTTTGAGAACTACTCTTTACCTGAGTACGCTTATTTCGGCAAAGCAGAATACAATGGGAAATGCCAAACCCACTCCAAAAACGAAGCCTATGAAAATCCCTATTATCAAAGCAATGAGAATCTTGTTCATATCATACAAACTGAGACTGTATCCCAGCTACTTCAGCATTTGCCGATGTACCTGAAAATTTACAGACTAAATCTTCAGGAAACAAAGAATACGTTATTTCAATAGTTTGATTTATCAGAAAATAAAAACGCAAATGATACACTTTGATGCATATGAACACTCATTAAAGAGAGAACCCCACTCCAGAGATACAACTTATAAGTCTTCAAAAAAGAGATTTCAAAAATTGAAAATGCTGTAATGAATGAGCCGTTTACGAGTCTTTCCAACTAGCTTGAAACGTAAGCAATCACCATACAATTACATTAATGAAATAAAATATCACTATTTCATACATAACAGATACAGACACAAAAACTAGTCGATGCATATAATTCAAGTTACTTTATGATCTCCCACCATAAAATCTGCAGGGAAAACAATGAATGCTGAGATAAGCAAATTGAGCTCATAAATCTATAAAAACAAACTCTTCCACCTGACCCAATATAGAAGAATAAAGCAGTAGATTTTAAGAAAAATAGAATCAAACAATGCGATCATTAAGTGTTTCTTTCAAGAGAAGATAATTTTCCACGAGACCCTTTAGTTATATCTACGATCATCACAATGAAACAAAGGCACAAACAGCTTGTAAGGAGAATACAAGCAGAATTACATAATACAGAACGTCGATAGTATTAAATGACACATTCTCTGCTACGAACTTTAACTTCAACAAAACAAGCAGAAGCAGCCCCATTACAGAAAATCCCATACAATAACCCGTAACCCATTGCGAAAGAAAAAGGAGAGAGAGAGAGAGAGAGTACCCATAAAGCATTGACGGAGATCTTGATTATTTCATGGTTTGCGTTCGCCATTGCCGTAGTATCGATTTCAGGGAGGGAGAAGAGAGAGCATGGCGTCGTTGGCGTAGAACCGCACGGACAAACGAAGGGTTGGCTTGGGGTTGGAATTAATATGAAGAGCCAAGTGGTGTCGTTTCATATGGAAGCTGGGCCGCCGAAACGTCGTTTAAAAGAAGCGCATACCTTTCCCTACTCCGCCCGCGCATGAAATCAGCAATAAATCTAGGGGGTTTGGAACATTTTTATTTTATTATTTTTTTAAATAATTTTTAAAATAATTCTAAAAAATAATTTTATATAACAAAAAAATAAAAAATTTATTTAAGTAAAAATATTTTTCATCAGTTATTTTTCGTATTTTTTAAAAAATAAATGATGAAAATAAATCAAAATACAAAAAAATTATTTTTATTTTTTTAATTAATATTTTTAGAAACAGTTTTTAAAAAATAACTGATAAAAATAATTACTCAAACAAATTTTGTTATTTTTACAGAAAAAAAATAAAAAAATAATTTTTAAAAATCAAACCAAATAAGCCAATTCTTTGAATTTTTGTGGATTATTTAATTTCAAATATACTGTATACATTTCTTCTGCTAATATTTTCATATTTAAACATATTAATTTCTTACTTAATTGATATTGTTATTAATTAGTAAATAGATTTGAATATTTTCATTTAATGATTAATATCATTGTCAAATAAGTTAGTGATACATTATAAAATAAAATATATAAGATTTTGAGTAAATTTTTAAATTTTTTTTAAAGTATTGTATTCATATGAAATTTTATTTAATTTTTTGTGCCATTATAAATATTTTTATATAATTTTTTGAGATAACAAAAAAAAATCATGGAACTCCCTTTTGTAATATAATATCTTGGAATATACCTGATATTATTCTTAAAATTTCTAAATTAATAAAAATAATTATAAATATCTTTGCCATTATTTAATCAAATTGAACATGAAAACCATGTTTCGCTCGAGGTGCTTCATAACCTGTGAGTTAATGAGTTAAACAAAAATTAACAAAACTATTGATGGAGTTATAAGGATGTCAATTAAGATATGCTAAATTATACTATTTATTCTTTAATTTTTACTTTTTATTTCATGTTCATTCTTTAATTTTAAAAATTTTAATTTATCTTATATATTGTAAATGTTAATTTTTTTGTTTAAATTTTTAAAAAAATTCCATTAAGGAATTGTTTACAAATCATTAAAGTGATTAAATTTAAATTTAATAGCAAAAAGTCTTTTTAGTACTGTTAGCAGCGGTTGTTACTTATTTTACTATAAATTGCAAAATTATTTTTTTTATTTTACACTTTTATTACTTATTTTATCATATTTTAAAGTTTTTTTAATAATGTTATATATTAGCGTTTAAAACACTGCTATCTGTCCTTTTGTTTTTAATATCCTATTTATTTATTTTTTTACAAAACCTGCTTAAATATTCATTTCATGTACACAATAAAAAAAGTTAAAATAGCTATAAAAATATATCATATATATATTTTTTAATTAATTAATTAGTTCATACATTTAATTTAGTATGCTTCTCACATTCATGTTTCAAATATAAAATCTAAAAAAACAAAGATTGTCCATTGAGAAAGAGGCAATCATGGCATTTGTTGATGCTATTTATAGCTAATACACAAAAAAAAAAAGGGGGGGGGGTTTTGTCATGGAACATTTTCTTGGAAACATCTTAATTTTTGTGAGAATTTTCATGAGGCATTTGTTGTTGCTGTTTATAGCCACTACAAAAAAATTGGTTTTTCTTGTGAAATATTTTCATGAGAAACACCCTAATTTCTGAGAGAATTTTAGATTCTCACAAAAATTAGAGTGTGAGATTTTTGATGTTATAGTCACTGATGTTTTCATAACTAATAATCTGTGAGAGTTTCTCACAGCAAAATATCCGTGAGAAATTTTCACGATAAGAAACTCTCACGAATTATTAATCGTGAGAACACATTACGTGAGAGATTCTCACATAACTTATTAGTAAAAAAAATAAAAATAAAATAAAATAAAAACTTTAAATGAAGTGTTCTCATGGACTATAGCCATAAGAATTTCTGTGAAAACTTAATATATTATATATTATTATTAAATTTTAATAATTAAATGTCTAATTATAAATATTAAATATGTTTAATTTCATTTAAATATTAATTATAGATTTAATATAAATAAAATATATTTGTAAATAAATATATAAATATATTTAAATTAAATAAATATATTAATATAAATAAAATCACATCAAAAAATTAACCAAGTAAGATTAAATTGATTAAATTCAAATTTAATGTAAAATTAAATACATTAATCGTTAATCTAACTCAAATTCAGTGTTAGTGCAGTTATCGGAAGAGGACTGCCGATCAACGATAGGGGGAGGGGGAGGGACAAGGACAGGAGTTGGACTGCCGATCAACGATAGTGCGGTCATCTCCTGAAGTCGCTACTTGAGTCGCTCCTCGAATCGTTCTTGGAGTCGCTATTCGAGTTGCTGTTTGACTTGGCTGATGACCTTGCTTAATAAATGTTTAGGAACCTGGGTGGATGACTGCGATGGCTGGCTTGAGTGAGGTTTCTTGACCAAGTGAGCCTCAGATTAAAGTTTGATCATTGTACTAAGAATTAAAGTTTGATCATTGTACTTACTCATTCTCATGTGTGGTTAACCAGGTAAGCCCGTCAGTGTGTATGGTGCCAGGCAAGGGATCAGTAGATGAGAAGCCGATATTCGCCTGTGAGGTATTTGTCTGCGGTGTCGCTATGTGTATGAAAGGGGAATTAGATCCAAGATTATATAGATCCGATGTCGACCCAGAAGGCATAAGTATCTGCGCCAGAGCTGTTGGTTATTAATCAGCGCAGGTTAAACTCAGGGTTAGAGGAGCGAGCAACAACCTTCTCCTTACCCTTTCTTCTAGAGGACCCAAAACCCCTTTTAGCACCTGCCATACCTAATATTTGACCACTTTCAATTCATTTAATTTATATAAAGAAAACATACCTCAATAACACATAAAGCAGGTATATATTTTATACATGAACTAATATAATGATTAAGCATAAAGGTGTCAACTACCATAAAGAATTCATTACTGAATTGCTTTATCCTATTCTATAACATCATCCAATATGAAAATAACTTTTAATTTCACTACATTGTAGTAAAAAAAATCAAAGTAAAAATATACTTTTCTAAATTCTAGCTACTTCCGAAAGGGCTCTTACCATATGCTTTCTATTCTATAAAACTTTGGTGGCACCAGAAAAACAACAAATACCATATCTTGCCAAATCCTTCTATGATAAAACTTCTGATAACATTTCAATTGAAATTATTTGATTCTAATACATATACTTACTTTTCCCCATATTATGTTTTTATTGAAAATTTTGATAGCTTGCATCTAATACATATACGACTATTATATTATTTTAAAAGCTTGCATCTCACATTGAAGATGCGTTTATATATATTGATTGTGCCCTCAAATGTTCTATGTTGCCATAGTGCATCTAGAGTCACAACCTCCACTTGACCAGCCAATATGGTAGCATTAACAGACATGTGACTTACAACTAATCAGTTATCTATTAATGATTGAACAAGGCAGAGGTTAACCAATCTTAATAGGCAATCCACCTCAAGGGGTTGGCCTAATATAGTTAGGTTGACTCCAAAGAAATGTATGATACTATTTTAATTTTTAACTGATATTTTATATTATTAAAAAATTGTAAAGATCTTACATTTTATATTTTAATTTATTAGTTTTTATAAAATACTAATTCTATTATTTCTTTGATAATTTTTAATTGTGATACTAAATATGAAATCTTAAATATCATTTTTTATGGGAGATATTATGTTATCCTATATCATAATAAATTATATTTTACAATCTCTTATATATATATTGTATTAATATCCTATATCATAATATTCAAGATATTAAATAATATAAGATATTGGTATACCAAATAGTCCAGACAATAAAACCTAACGAATTAGCATGGTGGTAAAGATAAGTATGTGATTTGAGGTTAGCTACATTATTATAGATTTAAATTTGGCTTTCCTAATTCCTTGTGATCAAATCGTAAAAAAATTTCTTTTAAATTCCTTAATCTTGATATAGATGCCTTGTCTTTGACTAAAGAGGGAAGATAAATTTTTTTGATACAAATGGTGGTAAGGAGATTTGAACCTAAAACTTCCTAAAAACTACTAACTCTCTCACCACTAGATTACACCTAATATACGTGCAAGCTAACTCAAATACTACTTAACAAAAAAAATTATAGTAGGCAATGACATATTTATACTATTATATGTGATTTTGAGAAGTTTATTGTCTTTATTTGATATAATTACCACATAAGAAGATGTGAAAGTTGAATGAATATTTTTAAATTTTAAGAGACATGAGAACGATCGAATGATATTATTTATTTTTATAATTAAAAAATAATTATAAAGTTAGTAAAACAATTAATTAGAATTAATTTAAAATTTTATTAATTATTTGTTATTTTTAAAATACAAAATAAAAAATAAATTGAGACTAAGAAGTTAGTGAAGATACCACAAATTACAAAACATGGACGAGCAACAAAGGAGGGGCAATATAGTGAGCCCCACTAACAATGTCTAGCTAGTGCATCCCTCTGAAAGAGTTGTTAAATGCAGTGCATGTGCAACAACAAAAGACCCCACTAGATTATAAATAAATAAATCCTTTAGAATCAAATATAGGCCACTCATTTCTTTATCCCCTTTTGTACTTGTAAGATGATCAAAGTTATTGAGTTACTTTCTCTTTTTTCAAGCCCTTAAATGGGGGAAGCTTTTTGTTGTGGCTACATTAAAATGCTAGGGGACCATCTAGTCTTAGCCTCTTCATTCCTTCTGTGACTTTGGTTGGTACTTTTCCATGGAAAGGATTTATGGGCTTGAATTGAGTAAAGTGAAAGCAACACAATGCCTTCCATTGTGTTGAGTCTTTCTATCCATACTTCTAGGAGTTTCAATTTTTTATTGGAAATGATAACTTCATTTATTTGATATATTTTTGTCTTTAAAGATTCCTTGGAATTGTATTGTATGTTTGGATTCCTACTGAAGCTAGGACTCAAGCCCAAGGCATGGATCTGGTTGAAGAAAAAGTGGACGAAGACTTGGTTGAGCCTGAACCCGGTTCTTTGAGGGATCCCTAAATCCTTAAGTCCCAAAATGGATGCGAACCTTTCTCCCCTTGAGAATTGGATTGATTTGGTTATTTATTGTGAAAGCAGCTTTTTCACTTTGCCAACTTTGTTTGAAAAGAGAGATCTAAGATCCCCCTATTACCATAAAGAAAAGACTGAAAATATAGAATGTCTATGAGCCTTATGACTTTTCAACCATTCCTTGACCAATGGTGTTATACCAGAAATTGATTCTCTCATAATTTTTATTAGAAAGAAATTGGCATGGTTCTGAGATGAGGTATGGCTAAAAATAAAAAAGGGAAAACCACTAAATCACTAATCTACAACAATTGTCTCTTTATATAAGAGAACTAGTCATATAACTAAACAAGTCTTTTTGAGACATTTTAACAAACACCTTAAGGGTGGTGAACTTAAGTTGTCCGAGGATAAGGTGCAAAATAAATTTGCTTCGCTTGTTGAACGAAAATAAAATGGTCATCTCCCTTATATGTGGACATTGAATTGACCTCCACAAATTCATATTTCGGATAATTCCTTATCTACTAGTTAGAAGAATCAAACCATTTGCATTTAAATAGTATTAACCATTTAACAGGTAATTCAAAATATTCAACATCAATAATTTTGCTCAAAATGCCATGATACAATGACTTGAATTCATCATAAGCAGATCCCTTAAGACAAACCCCATTGTTATTAGTTTTTCGACCATTAGACCATTCTGTATGGAACTTATATCCGTTGATATTCATTAGGTCCCATGTGTTCAACTTAGTTGTCGAGCCCCAAGCCAAAAACCTTAGAAGGTCATCAACAATCCCATTTGTAAGGTTTAGCACATAAGTATATTTTATAGTTAGTCACTTTATAAGCATAAATAAAAATACATAAAATATCAAATTAGACTACTAAAGTAACTTACAAAATTCCTGAACCACTAAAGAAAGCCATTAGTAGTGTGATTGTCAACCTCATCGCTGGACAGATCGTATATTGAGGATAATAACTCTATGTACATGTTGCAGTAAGATAAAATGTTATTAACACATAAAAATTTACTTCTAATGAGGTTTAACCTCGGGACAATTTAACAAGACATAAAGTGCAACATATGATAGTTCCTCATCAGTTAGATAACGATGACCTATAGTTCTATGAAGGCAAGCAAGATAGTTAAAAATTGAGATAGGTTGACCGAATGAACTTTCCCCACAGTCATCGTTCTGAGGCACTAGTCTGGTTCTTGAATGCACGTGAGACTCGAAGTAATATGAGCAAAAAGTTGAAGTCTCTTCAAGAATATATGCCTCGCATATAAAACCTTTCACATGAGCTTTGGTTTTTACCTTTTGCTTTAAAATATGCAAAAACCTCTCGAAAGGTACATCCACCTATATTGCACAAGTCCATTTGCCAATGCTTTTTCAACTAAGCGAATTAGTAAATGTTCTATCACATAGAAAAATGCAAGGGGGGAAATTTTCTTAAGTTTACAGAAGATGATAGGGATGTTATGTTCCATGACCTATAAGTTAGATTTGAGCAAAGTAAGAGAAGAAAGATTTCAAAAAAATTGACTCAACTCTACAAGAGGTCTTCAAATTGACTCAACTCTCCATAAACACATGATAGTCATGACTTTTCATGTGGGTCAAAGTCCAAGAATTACTATAGACACATCTCCTTAAGTTTGATGCATATCCATCAGGAATCTTCAAACTCTGCACCCACTCACAAACTTTACACAATTAATGTGTAAAGTGCCTTTGGTTTCACAACTTTTCCATTGCCTAATTATTGTAACTCCAAACTTAGACGCTTACAATACATAACTAGATCCATCCTTACATTTATATTATCTTTGGTTTTATCTTTGATATCCATCACCATGTTAAGCACATTTCTAAACAAATTAGCCTTTATGTGCATCAGATATATGTTATATATGACTAACAAAGTAGGCTAGTAAGGTAAATCCTAGAAAATGTTGCGTTTGGTCAAATTGTGTGTTACACTATAACCAGTAGAAGTCTCATCCCCACTATCTGTTACTCTTGCATGTCTCAATGCCTTTACATAGAGTTCATCTCCAGAAAATCGATTGGGTAAGATTCTCGTTTTTTTCTTTAAAAAATTGTTCTTATTTCGTCGAAAATGATGTTCAAAGAGTAAAAATTGTCTGTGGCAATCAAAATAACAAATCTTTCGCCCATGCTTAAGATAAAATACCTTTGAACTGCCCATACAAATAGGGTAACCCAGCTTACCAGAGGTTTGCCATCCCGATAGCATTCCATATGTTTGAAAATCATTAATGATCCACAAAAGAGCAACTCACATAACGAAGTCCTATTTCAATGAAATGTCATATGTAAGTACTATTTACTCCCAAAGCAATTGTATATCCTTAATTAGAGGTTGTAAGAAAATGTCACTTTTGCTTTTTGGATTACGTGGACCAGGAATAATCACTGTTAAGAACATGTATTGCCTCCGCATACACATGTTAGGCAGAAGATTGTAAGGAGTAATGATGATAGACTAAGAAGAATATGTCATGGCATTCATTCCTAATGGACTGAAACCATTTACACACAAACCTAACCTAAAATTCTTGGGATTAATAGCAAAATCTGAGTAAACTTGGTCAAAATGCTTCCATGTCTCTCCATATGATAGATGCGACAACACCTCTTACTCATTTGAGTGTTACTAATGCCATCTTATTTCACCTACAAATGCCTTGGATGTAAAAAATCTTTAAAGTTTAGGAATAATGGGTAAATACCACATCTGTTTGTTTGGAACATCCCTAACATTCCTTTTACCAATTGGTGACTGTCATCGTGTCATACTAGAAAATCGACACTGTCTAGCATTTTCTTCATTGCCATGATATAACATGCACCCTTGCGAATAACAGTTAATCTTCTTATATCCACAACCGAGTTTAGAAATCAGTTTCTTGGTATGGTACAAATTCATAGGCATTCGATGACTGCTTAGTAGTACCTCACTTATTAGTGTGATAAACTCATCTATATAGGCCCCCACAATGTTATAGTCTAACTTGATGCTCAACAATATAACAGCTATTGAAAGCACAAAATATGTCTCACTTCCATCCCATAATGGAGACTGTGTGATGCTCAAGATATCATAAAATTTGACCGACTCTTCATTAGGATCCTCCTCTGCTCTACAGTAGTACTTCCTTTCAAATGATGGCCCAACAACATCCATAACCATCTGCTCGTACACCTAGAAATTCTGGGTCTCATCCTCAACCTCAACTAATTGTGGTAACGATGGTAGGATCTCTCCATGATACATCCAATAATAGTAATTCTCCATAAAACTTTCTTATATAGATATATCCTTACATCATCTGGTGTTTAATACTTTCGACATTTACATTTAGCACGTGGGCATCTAAACATCCCTTCAGCTTCAACACAGACATTAAATGTAAAAGTAAATTGAATAAATTCCTCAACACTCTTACAAAATTCAAGTGTAACTATACTCCTACTATGGCGATAAAGTCTATTATTCATCCAACGATGATGCTCAGGGATATCTATATTCCTTTAGTATTCAACAATAACTAAAAATTATTCACATAACATACATTTATCAAAATACATCAAATCATATTATTGACTAAAAAATAATTCAAAATAATTATAGTTTCTTAAATAATATCATATACAATTTTATTTATCAAATAAGTTCTGAACATTATAAAAATTAAATTCATCTAAAAGTATTCCAAAAAATATGAAAAAATTCATTCAAACACTTTACATTCATCATACAACAAAAATCCCAAATAAATTTGGCAAAATATAAATAATATCTAATTTATTAAATCAATATCTAAACCCCATAATATTGAAATTGACACAAAAAAATTCCTAAAAAAGGAAAAAAAATATCCAAACACTCTACATCTATTATAAAATAAAAGTCCTAAAATCTAACAATAAAAATCTACATATACTCCAATTTGCACATTTTAATTTAGATTTGAACATAACTATTACACATCATATTAAACCATAAACCAACTCCATACATTATTAAATACCTATTTACCAACATGATATATTTAAACAATACTAAAAACCAACCAAAGACTAACCCATAAATCTCAAATTTAAGAAGAAAACTCAAAGGTAGAAAAAGGACAACTTTGGCCAACCTAAACTCAAAAGCTTCGTTTCAATTATTACACGTTAGAAAATGTCCAAAGGTGACCAGAGCGAGTTTAACAGAGAAATTGAAGAGAAAAAGAGTTTGAGAAAGGAAAATGTTAAAAACTGAAATGGCAGTTAAGGGTGGATCTATTGTTATATTTCCATATTTCTCACGAATTTTCTCATGGACTATAGCCGCGAGAAACTTTCTCACGGACATTTTCCATGAGAAATGAGTATAAAATGTAACGTTTCAATTATTACACATTTCTCACGAATTTTCTTACAAGCAAATGTCCATAAGAAATGTTCTCATGTACATTATCCGTGAGAAATGAATATAAAACGTAGTGTTTCAATTTTTAGTGTTTTTCACAGAGCTTTTGTCCGTGAGAAAGCTTTCGCACCACCTGGCACTAAAATTTTCTTGCTAAATGTTCTGTGAAAAATGCCATGAGAAATTCTCATAGAAATTGTAGCCGTGAGAAATTTCATGAGAAAAGCAATGTTTTCTTATAGTGAGCTTGCATTAAACTTCCACTATATTGAAGGAAGGGATGTTTTTTATATTATGGTTTTTGGGTTGGGTCTTAGAACACATATGAAGGCAAAAGCCTTCACCTTTTGCTACAAGTGTGTCTATAGGTTTGCAATTATTTTTTCTTTTTGAATCATTCAATTAGTATTTTCTCATTATATGTCTCTTGGAAAAGAGCAATTAAATTGAATGATCTTTTTGGATATTCTGCTTCATCCATGTCCTTAGTCTCAAAATTTAAGGACATCGAACTCTTATTGGCGACAACATATCCAAGATTATTTTCTGCCAATAGTATATCATCCATGCAAATGGTATTATAGAAAAATTTTCAAATCCTTTAGTGTGTATACACACACACACACACAATGGTCTTCATCAATAATCTAAAAAATCTGAGATGTTATAGCATGGTGAAATTTCCACAATACCATTGTCTAGATGAGTATTTTAATCCATAAATGGATATTTGGAGACTGCAAACATTTTGCTCATTTCCTAATTTCTCAATAAAATCTAATGGTTGTTCCATATAGATTTTCTCATCTAATTCTCCATTGAAAAATATGGTCTTTATATCGATTTGTTGCAATTCTAAATCAACTTGCAACAATGGATAAGATTAATCTAAAAAATTATACCTAACATCAGGTAAGGGGGTATTCTCATAATTAATGCCCCTCATTTGTGTATAGCTTTTAGTCAGCAGGCATGCCTTATACCTTTCAAGGGATCAATATGATTTTCGTTTAACTTAGAGAACTACTTAATCCCTTTGACATTTTAACTAGAAGATTAATCAATACCTAAACATGGTTTGTCCTTAGAGGTTCTTGTTTCACTTCCATTGTCAATTATTATTTATCCTTGCTAGGGAATAAGATACCCACATGTAGATTTCTAAGTTTTTTATCATCTTGTGGAGTAATTATAAGCACTTCACTTTTAATCTGAGAGTAGTGATAAGGAACCCCTATGTTGATTGCACTTATGTAGCGAAATTACTTGTGAGTTATTATTTGCTTGTACTCTACTTTTACTCAGATCAACTAGTTGAGGTACAATGATTTATTCCTTTATTATATGATGCTAAAATTCGTCTTGTTGATTTGCTATTTCTTAAAGAGAAATATTTTGTCAATCTCATCCTTATTAGGATAATCACTCTCTAAGAATGTGGTAACTTGAGATTCAAATTTAATCATACTTTCATCTTTGTTTTCTCTAATAAAAACATATGATTCCACTGTATCCAAAATATCCTATGAGGATATATTTCCTTTCTCTTAGACCAATGTTCCATATCTATGGAACAAACTATGGATGTAAGTCGTTGACTTCATGGTCGTAAAACACTGAAATTAGGTTTTCTATCTATCTATACTTCATAAGGTGCGGAAGTAATTGATTTAGAAGGTATTCACTTAAGTATATGGCTGCAGTAAATAAAGATTAGCCCAATATAAAACAGGTAGGTTTTCTTGTTCCACTTAACTATCTCGAGTAAAGTCCTACATCTTATCTTTGCAACTTCCTTTTATTGCAAAGTTCTAGGTATGGATAAGTTTGTTTGCACAATAAACTGATTTTCCAACTCCAACAAAATATTGTTTCCTAGAAGTAATAATTATATTTGGTGAGCTTAAAGATGTCTATAATTAATTCAATTCATGAATCACTTCTAACTCTAAATTTAAAAGTCTTGTAAGAATAATTGCACTTGTACTAGTAGAAGCAGTGAAGTCAAAAGGAGTAAAGGGTACCTTTAACTTATCTCTTTCTCCTTCCAGCATTTGTATCACTGTTTTCATGGATGGGCAGTCCACCGTGTGCCATTCAATGAACCATATGGCCATAGTCCTACAATTGCTAATTTCTTTGCAATTTTAATATCTTCTTCATCTTCAACATGGATGTTTATGCATCCTCCTTCAATCAAATTATGAATCCATTATGGGTATCGAACTTGGAAAATTTCCTCACATGTGCCTATATTCTTTCTTCCTCCAACCATTTCTAACAACAACATTCCATAAGTGTAAATATCATACATATGACACATTCCCAAAGTTTCTAGAAAAAACTTCAGATTCAATGTAACCTAAGGTTCCCCTAGTTGCAGTCATTGACAGATTACTTTGATTTTTAAAGCACAATTTGGCTAGACCAAAATCAGAAATTGTTGTAGTGAAATTGTCATCCAGTAACACATTATGAGGATTAATTCAAAGTGAAGAATCCGATGTCACAACCTTGGTGAAGATACTTAACCCCTTCGGCTATGTGATGGAAACCTCACTCTTGCTAGGTTTTTGCATTTACTCACTCACAAGATAGATATTCAATTTTTGGGTGTGGAATCAAAGGCTACCTCAGGGTAACACTAAGATTAGGTAAATGATGGGTGGTTGATCTAGATTACCTTAGGGCAACACTAGAATTAAGATAAAATGATAGTGAAAATTGAGACTAACTCAAGCTAGCACTCAAAATTCTTCCAAAGGGTGTCTAAGATATGCTAAATTCATTTTACTCAAATTCTTAACATAATGGCATTACAAAGCTTAAAGCATATATAGGCATGCTTCACACGTCCAACTCTCCCTTTCCCTACTATAATTCAAATTCAAAAATACAATTAAAAGCTACAATAAATTCAAATAAAACTCTTAATTAAAAGTAATTCAAATTCAAATGTAAGAATAATAGCTAGCAAGGATCAAGTCCTTTGTCCTTCTCTCGTGATCAATGTGTGTACTAATATCAAGGGCTCTTGTTGGCTAATATCATGAGCTTTTGTCTTCTCACTTGGTTAATATGCTAGGTGGCAAGTAGTTAGCCCTTTGTTGGTGTGGCTTGTGCACTAATAGACCCTTCATCCAGGCTTTGCTTGTGGCCGACCCTTGTATACCTTGGAGCCTCTCCATGTGGACCTTGCATGATGCCCAATTCTCCTTTCAAAGGCTTCTTTCCTAGCCTGGACTAGCTGGGTCATTCTAATGGCCTTGTGGTTAGCCTTCATTAGTCATTTGCAACTCAAAGTTGCATTTTTTTGTAATGGCCACCTATGTAATTCCTTGGTCAACATCTTTCTTAAGAATTTCATTATTTCAAATTATGTTGGTTTAAGAATAAGCATTATTTATTTGATTGGGTTATAATTTCCTCATTTCTTCAAAATTTAACACCTCGAAGGTAATAAAGAAAATGAAAACTTTTGATATAGTGGCAAATTGAAAGGAAACTAGATGGAAGAAAAATTATTTCTACAGCTTAAATATTGACCTAAAATAATCCAAATAAAACTGTTTGTATTTGCAAGTGAAGATTTAATTTAGTACCGAATTTGTCTAGTTTCCTCCTCAATGTTGTAATCAATTCCTAGAAATCTTTTTAGATTTTTTTTTAAGAATACACATGGCACCTCCAAAATCTCCCCATAAATTTTGGGTTTTTCTCCTGATGTACCCCTCTGGTAGGAAAAAAGAAAATTTATGGGAAAGTATTTCTCTTGATGCACCCCTCCTCAGACAGGCTTACATCAACTCATGCAGACAGGCACGCAGCCTTCCTTAGCACAACGACGCCTTGACCCCTCCCCTCCAACACGTCATTTCAATCTTTAGGTAATTGTAGAAACATTGTTTACTTGTTGATGTTCAATTTTAAAAACTCCTCAACAAAATTTCTAAAATAATCTTGCTTTAAAATTAAGTGACAAGATATTTAACAAGGTAACAAGCATTCAACTATACTAATATCTTTAAATTAGTTCTCCAAAAACTTAAATAGAATAATTTTAGAAATTATAGTTAGTGATTTCTTATATTTTAAATTCCAAAAGTTATTCTAAAATCATAATCTTGAAGAATTGAAGTATAAAATATTTTTGTTTGAAAAATACTTTATTAATTATTGGCACTTTATAAATGACTTGTATATAATTATAATATATATGTCTATAAACAGCTGATATTGTCCTGGTGTCCCTTAAAATTTTGCGATTAATAAATTTTTCTAAAAAAATAAAAAATAGCAAAATAATAAATAATAACAAAAAAATAATAGATAGGAAAAATGAGAAATCATAAAATGGCATAATATATATATATATATATATATATATATATAATACAATAATAAAAGAAGAAGGAAATTAAAACAAACAAAAAAGAGCCCAATGAACCAAAAAAGTCCACCCCACCCTGTTCAGTCCAGCCTACCTTGTTCAGCCCAACAACACTTAAACCAGTTCAGCCCAGCACTCAAACCAGTCCAGCTTAATAGGTAACCCACGACCCGGTGGCATCCTTAACCCATTGCACCTTTGCGTATCAGGATACACCCCATGCACATTCACTAATCCTAGCAGGAACCCCCTTTCCATTTTCTCATTTTCTCCTCTGCTTCACGTAGCGCCATTGCATCCTTTGCTCCACACCTCTACACTTTCTCTCCTAAAACCCCCTCACGTCCCTTTCTACTTTCTTCTTACGGGGTCTCTGCGTCTCCCTAGCAATTGTTACCCTTTCCCCCAGTTTGCCCCATTTGGAGCCCAGGAATAAATGTCTCCTACACCTTTGTATTACGCCATCCACGGTCCCTGCACCAATCGCCGACGTAACCCATGCTCTCTGCCAACCACCATTGCTTTGAGTGGCTATAAAAGCCAAGGCAAATGAAACTGAGGAGCCCATGAGAAATAGAGATAGCAGAGGAGACAGAACAAAGAGTGAAGGAAATTAGGAAATTAGAAGCACCAAGCAAAATAGGCTGAGAATCAAAGAGTGACTAAACTGAGGGGACTTACCTTCAAAGGATATTGGTGCTAACCATACCAGTGAGTTCATCTCAGAATCAAGGCATTAATCATCTAAATTTTAGAGACTTTGTTTGTAGGAATTTTGATAATAACGTTAATTGCTTGGTTGAATATTTCTATTACATGGGGTTTGTGGTCACCCCTGTTTGGTTTTTTTTTCTTCTTCTTTTATTTTTTGTGGTTTGTTGAGATTTATTCTGATTTTCCATTACTTGAAAGTTCCATACATGGTTTCCTCCTCTTGTGTGTCTCTTTCAGGGTAATGATGCATTTTGGGATTGGATCATGCAACAAATGGTTGGGTATTTTAGTTCATGTTTCAAACTCAGTTTAAATTTGTGGTTAAAAATAGGATTTCAGGTTTGTTTCATTTTGCTATCCCATTCAGTCTCATTCCTGGACTTGTGGCTATACATTCAAGACCTATGCCACTATAATACCAGTCCACTCATACAATCTGGAATTTAATAACGTACTTCCTCTTTTTTAAGCTGATCCAAAGTTATGTCAGGAGTGAAATTTTACCATAAAATCGTGATGTAAAATAAGTGGGTTTATTTTTGATTCCTACATTGATATAAACCTAAAAATTGTTGCAACCTAAGTGAATTCCTATTGTCCAAAAATGGGAGGACATGCATGAATTTAATTTGAGGTCAAACCATCTTCAAATATTGTGCATATGATTTTCTGGTTTGCTTTTAGCTGGATTTGGGATTGGTTACAACAATGTTTTCAGGTACATGCCAATGGAAACCCCATTGGCATGTTTATTTACTTTACTGT
This sequence comes from Ceratonia siliqua, assembly GCA_034509205.1. NCBI lineage: Eukaryota > Viridiplantae > Streptophyta > Magnoliopsida > Fabales > Fabaceae > Ceratonia > Ceratonia siliqua. The sequence continues at coordinate 36,110 of JASKGM010093554.1, forward strand.
TTTTTAGTCTATAGGTTCTTATACTGGCCAATTTACTTGTCTTAGGCTCTAGGACAGGATGCGAATCTATTCATCTTTGCTGTGAGGCATAACTTCTTTTTTACTTTACCACATTTTCAGTATCCATACCCCTTGTTTTGTTTCTATTTTTTTGCTTCTCTTTTTTAATTTCCTCTTAGTTGCTTATTCACCTAGGGTACTAGAGTCCTGTTGTGTTATGATATTGAGTTGATTAACTTGTGGGTTGTACAAATATCTTTGTATAGTTCATTCTGTATTTGTTTAGGTTTATAATAGGTTATTTATGAGTTTTAACAGTTTACTCCATCCTGTTTGCAACACACTGTATCTTCTTTAATGATCTTTCTCATCCCCACTGTGTGATGGTGATCCCTTTCATTGATTCACTATTGTTTGTAATTATTTCACTTTCCCTTTTTTTTGTTTTTAGTTTTTGTTGATATATCTCATTTTATTTTCTGATTGCAATTTGCTTGGCCTTGCATGTCTGTTCTAAGACCACGAGTACCTAAGGCACCTTGTGTTTCCTTAGGAATAGGCATATATACAGATTAATGTTTTGGGGTTAATTAAAATTATTTCAATACTTTAAGCTCCAAGGGCTTGGTTGGACTACCAGTTCTCCACTCTATTTTTCTTAAAAGGGGTTCCAAAGGCCCAATAAATAAATAAAAAAAGAAACATGAACCCATTAATCCAATATCATTTTCTTAGAGGGCCCATTCGCTTTTAAATAGTTCCAAAGGCCCTTTGAATTGGTGGAAGCTTAACAACATTGGAGTTTCAAAGGCCCAACAAGATTCCTATAAGCCTAACCCTCTATTTGTTTGAAGGGCCCATTTAAATAAAAAAAATACATGTATATATATAATGTTATCAAAAGGGTCCAAGGCCCAATTCTTCCTAACATGCTTTAATGGCTTAATTGGAAATTTGCAAAACATTCTTAAAGAAGGAACCAGAATTCTTGTAAATAATTTTTGAATAAAGAGTAAGGTGAATTCAAAAATTTGATCCTCCATACTCTTAAGAATTATATTTTGACCCTATACTCTCAAGAATTCTATTTTAACCCCAAAACTTTAAAAATTCTATTTAGACCCTAACACTTCTATTAATTTCATTTCTTACCCTATACTTTTAGAAATTTCAATTGTGTCACACAATTTGGAAAAATTAAAATATGATAACGAATTTCCATCATCTCTGTTTCATTTTCGAGGATTTTTTAGTAGAAGTTTATCTTCTCCAAATTTCTAATTTCTGTGGGCATTCAGTGAAGTCATATACTTCCCGATGTCCTATTTCTTACGGGCCTTCAGTGAAAGTTCATCTTTCTCAAAGTCCCGATTATCTGTTTCGGACATTCACTATCCAGGCTTTAGGTGGAATTTCATATTCCCATAATATCCTAGCTCCGTTTCACCAATTTAACAAATTTTGAACTGCGTTGACCTTGATCATTTTAGGGGTACGTAGGTACTTACTTGAAATATAAAATGGGGTAATTGAAATATATTAAAATTTTTTAAGCACAAACAATTTAGGATAACTATCCTTAGGGATGGACATTGTGGGATGCCTAATACCTTCCCCACATGTAATTAGGCTCTCGAACCATTCCTCTGGTTCCAAGGGCCATTTTTCCTTTCTTCTTTTAGGATCCCAATTATATTTCTAATTAATTGGCGGCGACTCTATTTTTTCTCTACATTTTCCTTAAGCACCCCAAAGTCTTAAAATGATGGCTTTTCACTAGTCGTCACGTTGTGACAATGTCTGATTTAACTTTGAAGCATGAATGATTTAGTTCTATTTGTTTAGTTGTAATTTACTAATTTATATATTCTTATTACTCTAAATTTCTATGTTTTGTTTTTGCTCTATTAGTGGTTATTTCATATTTGTGCAATATGCAATATGTCTAATAGATTTTATATATATATATATATATATATATATTCTTTTGTTTTTGTCTTTTGTTGAGAAATGCTATGATGGATTGTGGTTAGTATAATTGTATTGAAGTTATGGAATTTGAAATCAATTCTAATTCTATGGATGATAAATTAGAAATGTTAGAAACTCCTCCTGATGCTAGTAAGAGTACTGCTATCACTAGTACTAGGACTAAGACTAAGAGTACTACCATTGGTGCTAGTAATACTAGTAAAAGAACTTCTATTAGGGATGGTGATGAGAATAAGGAAGTTGTTAAGAAACCTCGACCTAATACCTCTGATGTTTGGAATTATTTTGAAAATATTAGTATAGTAAACACGAAAGAAAAATTAAATGTAATGCCCCTGGGAAAGAATATGGTTGTGCATCACCAGGGGGACTACTCATTTAAGGCGCCACATTCCAAAGTGTCATATAATTCCTAAGTTCCATGATGTGGGTGCCATGTTGATTAACCATGTTGGGATGTTGAGGCCTAGGAAACTTAATCACAAGGTTTATAAGGATGCACTTTCTAGATGTATTATAATACATGATCTTTCATTTAGCTATGCTAAGTATGAAGGGGTTTCGGTGGTGAACGGTCTTGAATCATAATTTCAATCCTATTAGTAGAAACACTACCAAGGCTAATTGTTGGACTGTGTACTTGAATGAAAAGGCTTAGCTAAAGGGCACATTAGCTAATATTCCCTGCAAAGTGCGTTTAACTTCTGATGTAGGGAGTGCTATAACTACTTAGGGTTATATGACTATGACTGCTCATTTTGTTGATGATAAATGGAAGTTGAACTGTAAATTGCTTGCTTTTGTGAGTTTGATAGTCCACATATAGGGCTTGAATTATTAGGGAAGGTATTTGGAGTCCTAAAGTATTGGGGGATAGATACAAAAATATTTTCACTCACATTGAATGCCTCTTCCAATGATAGAATGCAACATATTTTGAAAGAAATGCTTAATTTATAAAATGGCTTGTTATGTAGAGGTGAATTTTTTCATATTAGATGTATTGCACATATCTTGAATCTAATAGTTCAAGAAGGGTTGAAAGTGGCTGGTGAGACTTTATATAAAATTAGAAAAAGTGTTAAGTATGTGGAGATTTCAGAAGGGAGGTTGAAACAATTTCAAAAATGTGTTGAAGAAGTACACTTAGGTGATGTTGGTAGTTTTTTGAGGTTGGATGTGTCAACTAGATGGAATTCTTACATGATGCTTGAAATTGTTATTAAAAATAAGTGTGCTTTCACTAATTTGACCTATGATGATAGAAATTATAAGCTTTGCCCATCCAATGACGAATGGGAAAGAGCGGAGAAGATGTGTACTTTCTTAACCCCATTTTTATGAAATTACCATATTGATATCTAGGTCATCTTACCCCACATCGAACTTGTATTTCTTGGAGGTTTAATTTATAGTATAGAATTGCAATTGAAGGAAAGTTTGAATAGTGAAGTTGAGATGATCAAAGATATGGCAGCAAGGACGTAGGTGAAACTTGATAAGTATTAGAGTGAGTATTGTGTTATTCTTGCACTTTGATGTGTTATTGACCCCCACTCAAAGTTGGACTTCTTAAGCTATTGCTATAGGATACTTTGTCCACTTGACTATGAAGAGAAGGTGAATAGGGTAAAGGATGCTTTGTATACACTTTTTGCTGAATATTTAAAGAAAGGGGCATCAAGCTTAATTGCTTCACATGAGACTAGCTCATCATTGACTATGAGTGCTTAAGTTCATTCACAACATGGCCCAATGAGCGAAACAAGCTCATCATCAAGGAAACCTATATTTGATGAAAGTTTGAGTAATGTCTATTATGCATAATACTATTTTTTATTTTCTATTCAAGTATCTATTTTTTTTTCTTTGTTTATATGCTTATAAAATTTTAGGCGTATCAATAAAAAATGATACAAACTACTACAAATAATGGTAAGTCTCAGCTTAATATATACTTAGATGAAGCATGTATTGTTGAAAAGGACATTGATGTTCTCCAATAATGGAAGATGCATAAACATTGATTCTCTGATCTTGCAATTACGACTTATGATATTTTAAGTATTTAAATCACAACAATAGCTTTAGAGTCTTCATTTAGTATAGGTGGTCATATATTGAACAAGTATAGAAGTTGCTTACTCCTTAAAACTGTGCAAGCCCTCATTTGTACTCGTAATTGCTTATATGGTTTCTAAGAAATTGGACCTTCTGGTAATTATACTCCCTACATTAGTACAATAGTAGCTTTCTTTGTTTCTTACTTGCAAATTGCAATCAATTTAGTTTTTGACTTCTCTTTTATTATGAATTATATATGTGCATGACATAGAGGATAGTCAGTTGTCTAAGGAAGATTCAAATATCATTTTTGATGATAATGATTCAATTGATAGATAATAATGCTTTTTAGATTTATGTTTGAACTTTATTTTTATTATCATTATGAGGTATGAAATTATTTAGTTACATGTCAAATTGCTCCTGTTCTTTTTTTTTTTTTAATGGTTCTTGTTTTATAATTATGATTTTGTGGTTTTCACTTGTATTAATCCTTACTTATGTAGTTATCCACATATGGGAATTACCTCAATTATTTTTTTGTTCATTATTTAGCATTGGTGGCGTGCTGGCTCTAGTAATTAATATTATAAGACTTTGCATTTCTATACCAACCAGCAAAAGTAATTAAAATTGTAACTTTTATTTAAATTTTTTGATTTTTTTCTTAAATATTAAAAACTATACCTTTCTGTATTATAATTCATTTTAGAGTTGGGCTAGCAGGGTTGGCATAGGATTACCCGCTGGTTTGATAGCTCTAATGCCAAGGCACATTCAAGTGGCAATGAGGAACGACGAGGAGCTGAGTAATTGCATCTCAATTACTTTTTATTTTATGAATATAAAATTTATTAAAAAATAAAATCCAACCATTATTTACAATAACTATAAAAATTTTAGATCTAACAATAATAAATTAACCTCTAATATTTTTTAGTCAAACTAAAGGGTGAATATAAGTAATATTGATCCTATAAATTGCAGAGTGAAAATTGTTCATCATTATTATTAGTGTTGTACAAGATAATTATGAATGTTTATTTGATGTATCAAATTTAATAATTTTTATAATAATATAAGATTTTTAAACTATGAATAAGAACCACTAAAAAATGAAAGATAATAATTTTAGCACTAGTTTTTAGTGGTTGTTTAATTGTATCATAAAAGAGAAAAAAGTTATTGCATGACTTATATAGTTTTTATTTTGTAATAACTGGAATTTATACTTTAAAAAATTTTTAAAACAATATTTTGTATGTTTTCAAAAAATATAAGATAGTATTTTTAAAATTCTTCAAATGATTTTTTAGTAACAAATAAATAGACTTTATTATAATTATCTATTGACTATTACTCACTATTCACTAATGGGTAAGGCTATTCACAATTCTAAATATCTGTTGGCACTCTTTTATAATAAACTATTTTTTGTATTGATACAAATACTCTTATATTAATTTACTATTTAATATTAATTAAATACTTAACTAATTTATATTTAATTTATCTATTCACCCTCGTAATTAAACTCAATTATTTTTACATTAAAATTTATTATTTTATTAAATAAACTTTTGATTTTTTTTTCTTCTTTCCTAATATCTTAAATTTACCTATTAATTTTTCACTAATTTTTTTATTTTTTAATTTAATTAATAAGCATGATGACCATTAATATATAATTTAGTTAGTAAAAACTTAATTTTGATATCTAAATTAAATAGAGTTGCACTTATAATTTATGTTTAATTTGTTAAAATAAAATTATATATTTATATAATTAAAATTATTCATTATATTATAAAATTTGTATGAAAAACAATAATTAATTTTAAAACTTTCCTTTGTTAAAATATTTTGTAATATAATTTAGAAACCATATTAATTTATATTTAAATTTTTTAGAATCTCAATTAATATTAATTTGTTTTTATATTATAACTAGTTCCAATTTATCATTAAAACATAAAGGTTTTATTATTTCTTGAATTACCTATTAAATGAAAAATATTTTTTTGACTTTCATTAATTAACATGATGATCATCAATAAATAATTATGTTTAGTAAAAATAAATTATAATATCTCAAGTTTAAGTATAGTTACACTTATAATTTATGTATAATTTATGAAAAATATATAAATAAAAATTGCAACCTTCTTGATAGCAAAATATATAAATATTACTTAAAAATATATTTTATCTAAGTTTATATGTTTTTAAATTAAAAGGAAATAAACAAAACAATATCAAATTGTTGCCTTCAAGGTTGATCTTCTTAAAAAATCTAATAAAAACCTAGAAAAAGAGAAAAAAACATGACAAACATTATATATATTTTTATATACTCTAATAACAAAATAAACGTATGTAAAAGAAAATAAAATATAATTATAAATTTGTAAAAAAAATTATAAAATTATTTCTTCATCTCATTTCTTTGAAAAGATTTTTAAGATAGTCAAGAAAGAATCAAGTTGATTGTTCAAGTTATGCTATCAATTCATTTCTTCAACTTGGTTAGAGGAGCTCATTGTTAATGTTCATCCTACTTGTTAGTGGAATTAAAATTATTTAATAAAAATAATATTAAAAAAATAGATAATTTTAAAGTATCGGGAGATCAAAAGTTTATCTAATAAAAAAATTTTAATTGCATAAATAATTTAATTTAATTAGAAGTGTGAATAGATAATTTAAATATAAATTAGTAAAGTATTTAATTAATATAAAAAAATAAATTAATAAAAAAATATTTGTGAAAATATAAAAATATTTTTTTACAATAAAGTGTCATAATTTTTTTATTTTTTGATATTAATTTATTTTCTATGTAATATATTTTTTGAGAATGTTTTTAAAATGTTTTTAATATTTTTTTACTTATAAGTGAATAGTATTAAAAAATTATGAATAAATAATGTAAGTAAATGTAAAAAATTTTAAAAATATTTTAAAAATATATATGATATAAAAAATAATTAATTAATAAAAAAATAAAAAATTTACCTACAGGCGAGTGTCGCCCTTTTTTATAAATCACATATGTAAATATTAGCAGACTTAGACGTCAAACGTCCATCCATTCTTATCTGCATTGTTATTATCTGTATTTGTATTTAAACCTTAGCATTCAAATATCTTGCAACAGAACTGATGTATATATATACAGACATCGAATAATAGAAAGTGCACACCATTTCATTCTCTCCTTCTCTCAAGCTTCTTATACTCTTCTCTGTTTCAATTTCTATAGGTATAGACAAAGTCAATTATAAAAATACATTCTACCTCTCACATGTTTATGTAATCATTTATAATTAACTTTATTAATAATTTTTTTATAGATAATTTGTTCAAAAAAACATTGATCATAATTAGTTAGGGTTTGGAAGTGTGTTTGGTTGAAAAGAAATAGAATTTACTTGAAAAGTTTGAAACAAAATACTTTTGAATTTAGATCTGGATTGGGTTTTCATTTTGTAAAAAATTATATTGACGAAATTTACACTTTTAAAAATATTATATTTTAAAATAGTATCTTATACTTTTGTGTGTGTTTTAAATAGTTTTAAAATGATGTCTTATATTAGTATTATAAAAAAAACAGCTCATAGGTACTATTTTAAAATTAATACTATTGGATGTACTAACAAATAATTTATTCCATTAAATTCGAGTTCAACTTAATTATAAAAAGAAAACTTATTTTTGTAATTATGTTTATATTAAAGTGTTTGGTATGCTACATCTAAATGCATCGATACATTTAGATATATTTTTTATTTATTTTATTTTTATAGTTTTTATTTTAAGAAAAGAATTAAAGAAAAAATTCAAACAAAAAGTTAAAAAAAATCAATTTTCTTAAAAACACAATGCTTACAAAAAGTCAAAAAAAAAGTGAAAAAATTAAAAAAAAGTATAAAACAAATTCTCAAAAAAAGAGTAAAAAATTATAAAAATACAAACATAAATAATTTAAAAAAATAAATAATAAATTAAAAAAGTACCCAAATGTACTAGTACATTCAGATATAATTTAAAAAACACCTTATATTAATATAAAAGCTATATAATTTCAATATATTTAATGTGTAAAATGGATGTCTTTTTTTAATTTAATATTCTATTTTGGATCCTCAATAAAAATAATAGTTAAAAAATGTAATTTCTAAAATAATGAGTAAATATAGTAATTTAAATATGCAATTTACTTTAACCAAAATAATCTAAACATGTTGAAAATCAGGGAGGTGTTCAAATTTGGAATATGCACAGTGATGAAAAAAACAAAGGTAAACAAAAAATGCTACTCATGAATTAATGAGTCTTTAACTCAATAATATTAAAATTGTCTTTTAAACTGAGAGTTGTAACAATTAGAATCAAATAAAACACGAAAATAGAAAAAAAAAAAAAAAAAAAAAAAAAAAAAAAAAAAAAACAAAAAAAAAAAAAAAAAAAAAAAAAAAAAAAAAAAAAAAAAGCTTACCATGAGAAAAGCCATTCCTAATTGCTTGTTTGCTTTGACTCTTTGGTATTGTTCTTTGGACCATATGCAAAGGCACCCACCAAGCAACTTAGCAATTACATGAGCAAGGGCCAACAGAATAGCAGCTGCCAAACCTAGCTTGAAAGCTTTATAGCTTGGTTCTTTGCACTCAAATATCCACGTCTTCAAATGCTTCACCTGTATTCATTATTTCAAAACATTATAAAAAGTTTTTGCCTCTACAAATATTTTAGAACATGCCTTATAAAATTTAACTTTCATTTTAGTGTTGTTTTAAGGCATCATTATTTGAAGTATTATTAGAAAGAAAAATAAATCTCATAGAGATTTCTGTTTCGAACTATGGTGTTTGGTGCATTCATTTTCCTTTTTTGTGTTATTTTAAAGCATCATTATTTGAGACACTCGAAAATATTAAGTTTCATGAGACATATGTTTTGAACTTTGGTTCTCTTTTCTGATTTTATCCTAAGACACTTCTAAAAAGACCTAATTGGAATTATCTTGAGAGAAAAGAAACCCTTTTAAAATCTTCTCAAAAAAAGAAGCCTGAGGATCATTTTGGTGTTGGAATACCTTATTTTGGGCTATTTCTGCTTGAATTCCAAGTATCCCAACAACAACATCCATGACCATGACAAGAATGCAGAAAAGGAAGCCATAGTTTTTGGCCATTTTCCCCAGAGAGATATGCAGTGAATGAAGATGGGTTGAGATGAGCCAACTTTGTTGAGAACTCTTCACTTTATAATCATGAAGGCACTATGATCTGTGATGAAGAAGGAATAAGAATAAAGATAGGACCAGGTTTGCTGCATATTATCAAATAAGAGAGCAATTCGCTGTGATATTAAGGTGAATGCTGCTTTTGTGTCTTCACATTTTACTTTATTCTTCTCCTGTCATTACCTTTCTAATATTCCTTCCATGGGGGCAAGGAAAACAGAGCTACATAGATATGTGGGTGCAATATTAGGATTAAGACATGATAGGTACAATGTGTGAGGTTTATTACTTAATTAATAGGTCGGACTTATATATATTTGTTATTTATATGCATGTTGTGTTTATCTTTATTTAAACATAACAATGTCATAATTAAAATTCACTTATGTTAGAAAGAAAAATGACATCATCAAGTTGTGAGAGAGATGATACACAATACATAGGCCCCGTTCGGATTGCATTAAAGGAGGGGATTTTAAATTCTCCTCCAAGCAAAATGAAAAAATGAGTTGTTCGTATCTGCTTCTTCTTGAAGGAGAAGGAGAAGTAAAATGAGAAATTGTGATTAAAGTAGAATCTATATTTTGTAACTTCTCCTTTGAGGAGAAGTAGATTTATTTTTTTCTGACTATTTTACCCCTCTACTCATCAGAGTTACATTTTTTTTTTATTATAATATCATAATTAAATTTTATCATAATTATAAAATTTAAATTTAATCAAATATTTTTTAATAT
>JASKGM010093565.1:0-13081 GCA_034509205.1 Ceratonia siliqua
GCGGTTTGGACCTCCCAAACCGCTCACCGCACCGCAATTGATGGTTAATACATTTTCCAAACCGCACCGCACCGCTTACACTGCGGTGCGGTGCGGTATTCGGGTTGGGCGGTGCAGTTAACTCGGTTTTGCGGTTAAAACCGCACCGTTGTTCACCCCTAATTTATAGTACCTCAAAGAGTCAAAGGTACGTTACCTCTGGTTTTCGCTTCGCAGTTCGCACCTCTGGTCAAGTCAAGAAAGCTACCTGCTGCTTTTATCTTTACTGATGCAGTGGGCGGTACGTAGTTGGAAGCACAGTAAGGGCAGAAGCAAAATTAGATGAACAAAATTAGACAAAAGGTAGCATTTTAATATTCTCTTTTCTCACTCTATAACTATGATGTTTGTATTTGGTTATAGAAACACCTCCCACTAGCACATGGAGAGAGGGAAGAGTGTTTCTAATGAAACCATTACATACATTATACATAGTGTAATTTAAAAATTCCATCACCACGTACAGCCTCTTGTCTAATGTAACCTAAAAGAGAAAGAGAAAAAATCCATCCACATTAGTCTTTCTGTCTTAACAAGAACCACTCAGTCGTGTGGAACTGAATCTAGCATGTCCAGCTTATCTTCTATATTATAAGCATAGACATAATCATATAATAATGTCCAATTATATAAATAATATTCTCAAACTGTACTTCGATAGCACTCCAGCCCTTCATGTTGGAGCAGAAAATTAGAATCTCTCGTTAGATGAGGGGCATCTTGGCGCAAATTCACGGGGCCGGAGTTAGACAATTTTTTTTGGAGGGGCTAAAGAGGATATTTTGAAAAAAGAAAATTTAAATATGTAAACAAAGTTAGGGTTAATGTAAGATTTGGTTCCTATAATTGTAGGTAATTGTCAGTTTAGTTTCTGTAATTTAATTTCAGTTAATTGAGTCTTTATTGTTTTTGTTTTTATCAGTTTGGTCATTTCTAGATTTGTCAAAATATGCTCGACCCGTTAGGTTGGCCCATCAAACCCGTTTAAAATGGTGGGCTGGGTTTAGTAGTGTGTAACTTGCCAAAATGGCGGGTTGGCCCGCCCCGCCCCGTTTTCTTGGCGGGACAGGTTGGCGGGCCAAGCCGCCAAAATTATCTTTTTTCCTTGAAAAAAGTTGGGTCCCGCAAACCCCCGTCCTTCAACCTGCCAAGAGCGGGGCTGGTTAGGATTTTTTAGCCCAGCCTGTCCCGTCCTGTTTAACAGTTTTAGTCACTATTGTTAAATTATCAGTTTGTATCATTAAATGAATAACTATCGTGATAATTAAAATATTTACGTGATAATTTTAAATGACAAAATTTTCATGTCACCACCATCAATTGAAATGTGAGTACGTCCTCTTCTTTGTCTACTGTTCATTATCCCTGTTCTGGCCCCTTGTTCCATTCTCTTCAATGACGTACTTCTGGTCTTCTTCTCTGTCGATTTTCAGTTTTAATGAAGTTAATGCCGAGGCTTGATTGCTTTGGGTTGTGCAGTTGCTGGGCCATTGCCTGTTGGTGTGGTTCGTACACGTTCAATCGGTAAGCCCATCGACTTTACTGCAATACTTTGTATATAACTCCATTTCTGAAATTCAATAGTAGACTGATCATGTGGTTATGGTTTCGAGAAGAAAAATAAATAAAAATAAAAGCATTTCCTGCCAGCGTTCTGAATTCATCTGGGTCATGACAATTCAGCTGGGAAAGAAGATTACAAATGAGGCTGATGATCAACACTGGGCAATAGGGGACAGAAAGAGGACGGCGTGGTTTTTCAATTGACGACGGTGATATGAAAATTTTGTCACATAAAATTATTATTTAAATATTTTATTTATTATGTGAATAATTTATTGAATGGTGTTAATTAATAATTTAAATATAAAAATTAAATTGATAAAAATAAAAATTATAAAGATTCAATGGACCAAAATTAAATTATAAAGACTAAATTGACAATTACTTAAAATTATAGAGATCAAACATAATATTAACTTAAAAAATTAAAAAATATATAAAACATAAAACATAAAATAAATACTATTTATTTTAAACCCTAGAATAATATTAAATCAATTATAATTTAACATCTATTATACCACAATCTTTAAATAACCCAAAAATATAGAAAATTTCATGCTCAATCTCACAAACAAAATATAATACTTGTTTGTCAAGAATTAGAAGCCAAAATTTTTCAACTTTTAAAAACACTCTCAAAAACTTGCCAAAAATAGGTACAGTCTAAGGACGAAGGATTGCATGTAAATAAAGTATTGAAAACAGAAGGAAATTGACTCAACTAGAATAAATTGCATATAAGATCAACATGGTATTCTATTAAGTTATAAGTGTACTTTGACTGTAGTATGTTTTACATAATATTTATTTTGTCATTTTATTTATTTAAAATTATTATTATTTTATTTAAAATTTTATTATTATTGTGTGATTATCTTATTCTAATATAATATAAAATTAAAAAAAATTAAAAAATTTTAATTAGAATCTTAAAATTATCTTTAAAAATAAATTTTTTTATTTAGGTTGACTAAATTATAAATTTTATACCTAAATATCAAATAGTATATTATATTTTTGAAATAAAATATAATCTTAGGGGACTCTAAGTCCCCTACCCATTGCCCTATCGCTAGTGTCAAAATCGGTTGTGCATTTAATAGGATAAGTTGCATTTAGGTTTAGGTTTCTTCAACCCCATCATTTTTTCTCTCTCCTTCTCCTCTGCAGTTATGCTCCACACGACGCTTCACCACTGTGTCACAAAATCACAGTGGACACAAGGTTCTCTGACTCTGAGACTCTAACCAACCCAAACACGGTCTCTGCCTCTCTCTCTATCTCTATGCAAATAGCTCGTTTCTTGTTTCAATACTCCGCTGACCCGTAGGACTCATCATTCAATGCCAGCTTACCCCCATTCATTTCTCACTAATCCCACTCCCAATTCATTACATTTAACTGAAAAAGTAAAACCCCTTTTTGTCATCACACTGGCTCTCTGTATCAATGCCAATCATTCTCAGAAAATTATGAATCTGGGGTAAGTTTTGGAGTTGCCGTCATGTGCTTTACTCTCAAATTATACCGGATTTGGATTCAGGTTTTTTGACTTTAGGTGTTTTTTATTTTTTTTTGCGTCATGGCCATTCAAATATTGATTGAAGTACCACAAGTCCACGATACAATCCACGTGATATTTTTTTTTCTAAAATTTTCTCTTTCTTTCGCTCCCTCCCTCCTCTCTACATTTCCATGGCAGCCCCCTTCCCAGTGACAACCCCTTTCCTGCATCACCAACCCACTTCATCCCTCCTCATGTGATAGAAGAGAAAGCCTAGCACAATACATACAACTTCTGTCAGCCACACCAACAATCCAAAAATAGATTTTCATATGAAAACAAAAAGACTACAAATTTTACAATAGAGAAGATCTATAATTTCAATTCTTTTTCTTGGGGCAGAATTTATTGTTTTGCAGAGGAAAACCCATATCTTTCGTTTTTCCGAATTCAAGATATATTATTGTGAGGTTTCTTAATAAATTTTTCTGGGTTTCTTTCTTTCTCGTTTTAGCTTAGTTTATAACAACGTTTCTATAAAAAGCATACGATATAACTTTGCATAAACTTGTATCACACTCAAATAAATTATATCTTAACCTGATGATAATAATTTTCACTTACTATGATTTAAAAATGATCTTCAGTTCCACTCATCACAATGTTGGAAAGTTTCCACTTTTCTTTTCCCCCTTTTCAAGCCCTGTAAATGGAACCAAAGTTTTCATTCTCCCTCATCCTTTTTATCGGGCCTCTGTTTTACTTGGAAATAGTATTTATTTACATTTTACAGAATCATAAATGGGATACAAAACTTGGACTTCTCTCTGAGTCTTTTTTTCTTCGTATATCTGACACTTCCACTACACACTACCTTCATAAAGCAAAGCAACCATAGCTCAAACCTCATTGGAAAACTTTAATTCTCTTTCTCTCTAGAATTAGACCATCTGCTACGACAACCTTTTCAAGGCTCACCCAAAATTTATATAAAAGCCTGCAGTTTTAAGATCTTGGTTCCACCATGAAATGGCACAGAAGAAATGGAATTTAGTAGGCCAACCAACTAATCACAGTCTAACATTCTTTAATTAGGGGTAGCAATTGTTAAAGAATGAGTGAGATCACTGTGAACACCTCATTTTATCCAGGTACTCTTTATTTATTTATTTATTTATTTTTATTTAGAAAAAATGAAAAAAATGCAAAAAAAATGTAATTATTAGAAATGTTAAAATAATAAAAAAGAAGAAGAAAATAAACACAAAGAAAACAACCAAAAAAAAAAAGAAAGAAAATAAAAAATAATAAAAACGAAAAGGCCCCAGCCTGGAAAAAAGTTTCAACCCAAATAATCGCAAGCCCAGTCCACACTTCAGGAACCGGACTATCCCCATATCCATCACCTGGTCCAACACCCAACCGGCCCACCAGAACCCCTAAAACCCGGAATACCCAATAACCCGGTCAATCCCTAATCCCTCAAATGTCCTCCACACTGCGCAATCCCCTGTAAAACGCTCGCGCAAATCCTCTCCCGAACGACGATACCCCACCAGCAGCTCAATCAATTCCACTTCTGCAAGGTCAATCGAGGTAGTGAGGAGTTGATTCCGGCGAACGATTTGAGAAATTCATCCTGCATCAACAAGGATATCCGAGAGGAGATTGGAGGTCTTAAATCGAAAAGGAGGAAAATCTGAAACGGGAAAGCTTCACAAGTTTTTTGGGATGGAATTTCGTGAAAATCAGAGCAAAACGAAGAGGGAATCACGGGAAAGAGGATTTCTTAGCTGCATAAAAGGGGATTCTTCGAGATTGAAAGGGGGGGAGACTGCGAGATAAGAGAGCAGATAGCGAAGGAGAATCCTGGGCGAAGGGAGGGCGAGAGCTTGTTTCAGAGGAAGCGAAGGAAAGGAGGAAAGGGAATCTTGCCAGTAAGCTTATGAGAGATTTCGATTTTGGGCTTTGAGGTTTTACTTGATTAATTTTCTAGAAAAGAATCAGAGGGAGAGAAAATGGGAGGAGCTATTTCTCTGCCGGGACCGAGAGCGTTTACGGGGGTTTGATTTCGAAAGAGGGGAGACGAGGGGAATTTCTGGAAAACAATTGGAGCTAACTGCCGAAGATAACCGAGAAATCAAAGGACTAAATCTCGTGGAGAAGGAAAGAGGGAAGCAGAGCAGGAATCGACGACAGAGGTAAGCCTGATTGGGGTTATTTCTGGGTAGTATCCTTTGAGATTTAAGTCCATTTTTTTTAGTTTTCTCTTTGTCAAAACCATGCTACAAATCCTGACTTTGCCCTGTTGTGAGATTCTGCCTGGTTCGATTGGTTTAATTGTTCTGTAAATATAACTTAAATGATGAAATCATGCTGCTGGTTTTTCTGATATATGTATGATGGCTGCTTCATGTTAAAGTCAGTGCTGAACTCAGTTTAATATCAAACTCAATGAGATTAGTACTATAATTCGTGTTGAATCCTGGCAGGTAACATGAGAAACTGTTTCTGCCTTTCTCTATGGAATTGGTTGATTCTATCTAAGCCATTTAGTGTGTGGGTTTAGTTACATTGGTACTCTCGAATTGAATTACTATTGGTTATACAAATTATATGTCCATGTTTGAGTTCATGTTTGGGGTTGATTGGTTTGGACCCTATGTCACTTGGAGTGCTTGATGAATTGTCAAACCTATTGGTGGCCGTATATTGTCAAGTTCTTTGTATCCAAAATTTGAGTCCAATGGGGCATACAGAACCCTTATTTGCTCCTGAGCTCACCATACCTCATACTCCCTACTATGGTTTTCATTCGTGATCTTCTTTTGCATATTCCTAATGGTACGATTACAAATGCTTCTGAATTCTGATTCCCTATGAATTAAATTATGTCTTTGAATATCTATCTCTTTAACTTGGGGGTTTTGTATAATATATTCATGTCATGAAGCTGTAATGAGGCGTAGCCCTGGCCGTGGATACAATTAATTATTTCTGCTCTCTGTGTTTTGATTAAAGCAGAGATCAGACTTGTTTGTTTGTTTTCTTATTGGTTTATTTAGTTGTTTATTTATTTATTATTTATTCTTTCAAGTTTTGGTTTGTTTCTGGGCTTCGATTTTTTTTAAGATGGATATGTTTAATGAGGGTTCATGGACTGAAGCCTAAGATTTTGGTCCCAAGGTGATTTCTCAAGCACCATATTTTTTTTATCCAAGGCTTAATATGAGAGGGTATTTAAGGGGCTAATCACATGTTTTACTTGGGTTTTTTTTTTTAGGGGGGGTTTCAAGGGCCCAACTTGAATTTAAGAGTAGTAAAACCAAAAAGAAAAACGGTTTCCAAAAAGGTCCCTCTAAACTAATTTCAAGGAAACTCAACGAATTTACCCAAGCAGGCTTTAAGAGTCCAATTGAATGTATTAAAAAAGAAAGGGAAAGTGAGTTTAAGGCTTAGTATTTCTTAGGAGATTTCAACGACCCACTAATTAAATATCAGTTTGTTAACGGGCCCAGTGCTTTTTAAATGGCTCCAAAGGCTAAATCATTCTGTTTTTTTTAGTTGTAAAATTATTTTAATCCAAAAACCCAGTCGATTCAAAAGGAGTCCAGGGTCGAATTTATGATTTCCTAGAAATTAAAAATAGACTCCTATGACCCATTAGAGATGTTTCAAAGGGTTCCAAATGCCCAAATGATTTGGAGAGGGTTCCAAAGGCCCAATTCGAGATAGACTTTTAAATGGGTCCGGTAGCAAAGCCTACAATCAAGGGTTCAAGGCCCATTAAGATTAAAAAGGGTTTTTCAAAAAAGATACTGTCAATAGGGAATTCAATACTTTTCATAATTCGGAGTTGCTCCCGATACTTTCGAAGGATGTTAATTTGGCCTCAAATGTTGTAAAACTCAGTTTGTACCAGAACCTTAAAAACTTTTGCAATTCCACAAATTCTCTCAAACATTATGTGGAGAGATATTCTTTCATTTTGTCAAGAAGTATGTGGGAATTCGTTTCCCATGCTGTCTTTATTTCTTCGAACATTATGTGGGAAAACATTCTCATTTTGTCAAGCTTTATGTGGAAATTTATTTTCCCATAAATGTCTTTATTTTCACAAACACTATGAAGGGAATTAATCTCTCATTTTGTATGACTTTATGTAAAAATCTAATTTTTCATATTGTCTTAATCAATTTTTAAATCAAATTAATTCGAACTACGTGGACCTTGATCCTTTAAGGGTACGTAGGCACTTACATAGTAAGACAGGTCCAGTTTTTCTACTTCTTCATTTTTCTTTAATATTAAAATAATAAAAAAGGGTTGTTCGAACACAATAATAAATTTTAAGCACAAATAAATTTAGGATAACCATCCTTAGAGATGGACGCTGTGGGGTGCCTAACACCTTCCCCACACGTAATTAGACTCCCGAACCCATCCTCTGGTTTCAAGGGCCAGTCTTTGGATTTTAAAAGGATTCCAATTATCCTTACAATTAATTGGTGGCGACTCCAATTTTTATCTCTGTATTTTTTCGCTTTTAGCGCCATTAGGGTCACGACGGTGGTATTTTTCCCATCCGTCACGTTGTGACAATCACAAGCCAAACAAAGTGTTTCATATTTTGCTTTGGGAGGGAAGCGGGTTAAATTACATTAAAATTTGATTACTTTCTAAATATAATATTAATTAATAAGAGTAAAG
This sequence comes from Ceratonia siliqua, assembly GCA_034509205.1. Taxonomy (NCBI): domain Eukaryota; kingdom Viridiplantae; phylum Streptophyta; class Magnoliopsida; order Fabales; family Fabaceae; genus Ceratonia; species Ceratonia siliqua. The sequence goes on from JASKGM010093565.1 coordinate 7,820, forward strand.
TTACTCACAAAACTAAAGGGGAACCAACCAAAAAAAATTAAACACTGGTTTTTAAATTATATTTAACTAAGAATTTTTTTCTTTCTTCTTTCTTTCGCCCAGAGGTAGAGAGACTAGTGAATCTAATTAGCACAATTAACTTAAGACCCTTAATTACTGCATTACTGAAAGAAAAGTTAACGTATTGAAGAACTTTCATTAGGTGATGAGGTCAGAAAGTGCCATAAATGAGGAAACTAAATTAAAATTCAAACTAGAAATTATCATTATCTGATTACGAAAGTTTTTCTCTTTAGTTATCTAGTTAATTTGCATATGCATTAATTAATTCTTTAAAATTAAATATCAATTTATTTTATGGTCATATCATCCCCTTTTGTCTGTATTATGCTTCGCGCATGGGAAAATCCTTCTCGTGACTTTGCTTTTGTTTAATTCACTGTTCAGCACACACCAATTAAAGAATAAAATAGTTATTTAATTTAAAATTTAAAATACTTATTATCCTAATAATCTTTAAAAAATTAAAGAAATATAAAAATAATGATAATTAATTAAATATAGATAATGAACCCAAACCATATATATTAATATAAATTATTCAACAAGTGTCAATCTTTTTCTTTTAGTGGGAGGTTTCGTTTCTTTGCTGGGTTTGATTATTTTTCTCTGAATTTGGGCTATACTCTGTACATATTATAATGATAAATACTACGTTCATAAACTTATTTTTCACAAACTCATTTGACCTCATTTCATATCACCACACTTACTATATTAACATTCAATCTTTCCCAACATTAAATATATTAATTAGAATTAATGTGAGTTTGTGAAAAATAAATTTGTAAATATATATAATAATCAAAGGCAAGTCATTTATATTAAAATTCTTAAAAAATTAATATCAAAAAAATTAATCAGCAAAATGATAATTAAAATATGTAATCATGCACCTTTTGTTAGATATGTCCATGATTTCTTGCGCTAATTGTCGGTTCCTCCCTTAGAAGTTAGAAGAATGACGGACTTCTTTAGTTGAAAAGCTTTTCAGCGTTATTGTGGCACTCACTGCCACACTGGCTTCTTACGTAAGAGGGAGGATTCACTCACTTGAGGTGGGGCCGTTGTGAGGATCGAGGGAGCTAGTTATGAGGTACAGTCTTAGGTACAAGTGGGACGCTTTTGATTGTGTCGGCTACATATCTGTCCCTTTAATTATGGATCCTTATAGAATTTGCCACTCTGTTCCAGAGATCGTACACCCTCTGAAGATCCTAGATTGAGCGAAGAGAATCTAAGCCCCCGCACCAAAACATACGCTCCCATTCTCACGGCATATTCTTCTTCTGCTCCAACTTAAATGGGCTAGAGAAGAGAAGATAGACCAACATAGTACAGTTAGTATTCACCGTTAATTTAGTAATATAATATTTTTTGAAAAAATAATACTTAATTCTTAAAAAATTAATTTACTTGTATTTTTTATCACACTTTTATAAATAATTAAATTAAAAATTAAAAATTAAAAATATTATATTACTAAGTGGTTATGATAATTTATTCTTATATATAAATAAAAGTATTATACTTTTTTAATATTTAATAATATAATGCTTAACATTATTTTTATTTATAAAATAATATTCAATTTTTTAAGAATATATTAAAAAAATAATATATATTTAACTTTAATATAATAAATCAATAATAAAAAATTTACTTTTTTATATTTTTATAAATAAATAAATTATTATTTTATAAATAAAAATAAAAAATATTTTATTATTAAATCTTAAGATGTTATGAAAATTTCATAAAATAATTAGACATTATTATATTACTATGCTTAGGAAAGAAAGAGAAGCCACATGATGTGATTGCGTAGGAGTGAGTGATTCTTGTAAAGACAAAGAATGTGGATGACCTTTTTCTCTTGCTCTTTTACGTTAAGACAATTTCTTTTTGTTTTTTTAGAAGATTAAGACAATTTCAATGCATTATAAAAATGCGACCAATATGCGGCTAATCATTACTAACCAAGGATCAAAATATCGTTTTATTTTGGTAGAAACATATAAAATTTTTCAATTTCATGTGCGACCAAAACGAAACAGGAAGCAAGCAACGAAGTTCCACCATTTTGATGGAAACTTGACAAAATTGGCGTGTTTCAATCAAAAATCCAATGTTTTAGTGTGTTTCAAAGGAACCAAACGAAACAATGGTATTTGAAGACTTGAAGTTTGAACAATCTGAAACAAAATTGGAGAGATTCCCTTTCCCAAACCTTTTTAGGAACAAAATTTTCCAAAATTTTCAGAGAAAAATATCAAAACCACCAATTTAGACTTCAAAATTTAAGAATCACAGTCACAAGCCTCAAGTTGAAATTGAAAGACCAAAAACTTACATTCGACTTCATCTATTGTCTATTCTTTCTTCCTAATATCTTGCTCTTCTAATTGAGTCCCAAATCCAAGCATCAACTTAACGATCATTTCTGGAACTGCAAGGAGCAATGCGCTTCATTGAGTCCCAAATCAAAGCATCGAAGCATCTGTATGATTGCATCTGGAGAGTGGCCATGAGACTGAAACTACAAAGAGGTAGGAGCAACATAGAGGATTGAAGGGTGAAAGAGATCGAAGAGTGAAGAAAGTCGTTGTCCAAGAGGAGGATTCTAGACTTTTGGAGTTCTGGAACTCTGTATTCAAAATTCCAATTACTAAATATATGCTTAATATAATATATTTGAGAAAATATTTATTTTAGATTTTGTTTATTTCTACATTATATTAAATAACAAAAATATATATAATAATTAATTTTATTAATTTATTTTCTTTTACATTTTCATAAGATTGTTATCGTCATTAATTTGTATACATTTATTTAAATACATAAATATAATTTTGATATTATATTATTGTCACACGTGACAGCTGGTAAAAAGCCATTATTTTATGACTTTGGGGACGTAAAGAAAAATGCAGAGAAAAAATGGAGTCGCTACTAATTAATTAGAAGGATAATTGGGATCCTTAAAAGAAAGGAAAACTGACCATTGGAATCAGAGGAAGGGTTCGGGAGTCTAATTACGTGTGAGAAAGGTGTTAGGCACCGCACAAAGTAATCCTTGAGGATGGTTACCCTAAATTATTTGTGCTTAAAATTTTTAATGTATTTTAATTACCCCATTTTTATTAGTACGATAATGGACAAAGATAAAGAAAGAAATGAACTAGACCTACCTTATCAAGTAAGTGCCTACGTACCCCAAAAGGGATCAAAATTAACGCAGTTCAAAAATATTTGGATAAGTTGATTAGGTGAGATGTATGATCCCTGACCTAAGAATGTTAGAACATTAAGGAAGATAAACTTTCACTTAAATCCTTGAAAAGAAGTTAAGATATTTGGGAAGGACAAACATCCACTAAAAGCCTATGAAAATTAGGACATTGGAAAGGATAACCTCCACATAAAGCCTTTAAAAAGAGCTAGGACTTTTGGGGAAGATAAACTTCCACTAAAAGTCTGACAAAATGAGAGAACTATTCTCTACATAATGATTATGAAGAAGATAAGACAATATGGAAAAACAAGTTTTCACATAAAACTTAACAAAATGGGAGAACATTTTTTCACATAATGTTTGAAGGAAATGAGACAATATAAGAAAATGAATTTTCACATAAAGTTCAACAAAATGGAAAAAAAAATTCTCCACATAATATTTAACTAAGAAGTTTGTTATTCTTGGAAAAAATGCAATTAGGACGAAACTAAAATTTTTATAATGTTTGGGGCCAAAGTGGGATTTTTGAAAGATTGGGGTCAAAATAAAATTTTTTGAAAGTATTGGGGCCAAAACAAATTTTTTGAAAGTATTGGGATCAAAATAAAATTTTTAAAAGTATAGGGTTCAAACAAGAATTCTGAAAAATATTGAGACCAAAATGAAAATTTTGAAAGTATTAAGGTCAATGAAATTACTGAAAACTTTGGCACAAAAGTGAAATTATTGAAAGTTGTTGGGGTTGATGACATGGCAAAGGAAACCCACAAGAAACTAACAAAAATTTATCCATTTGAGTAAGTAAGAATTTTACTTTCAAAAGGCCTTTGTAACTTTATTATTATCATTTAACTTATTCTTTTCTCATTTTTTATTTACCTTTTTGAAAAGAAAACAAAATACAATGGTGGAACTTAAAAGTAACACTCAAATAAAAGAAAAAATGACAAAATAATTAAATAAAATAGAGGGAGGGCTTATGCCTTACAAGTGGAGAATGGGGAACAAAATAAAAAATTAAATGTCATTAATATTATAAACCAAGAGTAATAAAACACATAAAATATAAGAGATAAGCCAAATAAAATAAATATTAAATTAACTCACAAATTACACAAAAATAATAAGAGTCCCTTAGATAAACAAATAAACTTAAAGGTTAAAGTTTTAATCAAGAACCTTGAATTCCAAAAAACTCACCATCACAACTCTTCAAGATAAATAAGAAAAAAGAAAAATGCAAATAATAGGGGAAGATGAATGAGTTACCTCCTTGAAACTTTAGGATAAACCTCCAAGCTTTTAGTCTCACTTCACCCAAACTTTCAAATTTTAGAGTGCCCAAAACTCCTATAATCTCCTATTCCTCTTTTATGGCCAATCAAAATTAAGGAAAAGTTAAATAGAATAAAAAAAAGGGTGAATGGCATGAGGGAAGAAGAGAAAGTGAGGAAGATAATGAATGAATAAAAAAAAGGTTTCTCCTAAGTGTGAGAGTGAAGGACGTGTGATGTGTGTGAATATGAAAAAAAGAAAACCAAAAACAAAGAGAATGTGAGAGAGTGGATGTGAGATGGAGGGAAAAGTGAGATGGGAGACACTACAAGAAAACATGGATTTTCTCACGGACAAATTCCGTGAGAAATACCTTATTTTTCATGAGAAATTTGAATTCTCACGGAAATTCTCACGGAAAAAAGGGCGTGAGATTTTTGATGTGTTGGTCATGGAATTTCTCACGGAAATCCAGCCTTGAGAAATTCTCACGGCTGGAGTTCTGTGAGAATTTCTCATGGCTGAACATCCGTGAGAACTTCTCACGGCCAATCTAGCCGTGAGAACATTGACATATTCTCACGGACCTTATCCGTGAGAAGTTCCGTAAGAAAGTAATATATTTATTATTAATTAAAATTTAATAATTAAATGTTTATTAATAAATATTAAATATGTTTAATTTT
>JASKGM010093576.1:0-13080 GCA_034509205.1 Ceratonia siliqua
ATTTTGGACAGTGGAAGTTGTGCAAACATCATTTCCCAGAAATTGGTGGGATACCTCCAATTGCCCCTAGAAAAATATCCTAACTCGTATACCATAGGTTGGATCAAGAAGGGCAATAAATTGAGGGTGACCGAGACCTGTAAGGTTCCTTTATCTATTAGGCGATCTTACAAGGATGTTGTTACCTGTGATATGGTAGACATGGATGCATGTCACATATTACTAGGAAGACCATGGCAGTACAATGTTGATATAACTCACAAGGGCCAAGAAAACACTTACTCTTTTATCTGGGAAAGAATGAAGGTGATCATGAAACTTGTGGCTACCAAAAACATCGATTTCAAGACCAAGTCAGCCCCTAGTCAGCAGTGAATAGGTGTATTGTTGAATACCAGTAGTCAATAGATGTTGAGGGTAAGAAAGTGATAATGGAACTGGCAACCGAAGTAAAATTTCCTGTGGAACTAACACCTCTTTCGAAGGCTTTTGCAGACATCCTTACAGAAGAGTTACCTAGCACCTTACCACCCATGAGGGAGATTCAACATCAAATTGATTTCCTTCGCGGGGCTAGTTTGCCCAATCTACCCACTACAGGATGAACCATCAGGAGGCTGAAATTTTGCAAGAAAAGGTGGAAGAGTTACTTAAAAAGGGGCTAATCTAAGAAAGTTTAAGTCCTTGTGTAGTACCCACGGTTTTGGCTCCCAAAAAGGATGGTAGTTGGCTTATGTGCGTGGATAGTCACGCCATTAACAAAATAACCGTCAAATATAGCTTTTCGATACCAAGGTTGAAGGATTTACTTGATGGGTTGTCTAGAGCTAAGGTGTTTTCCAAAATTGATCTAAGGAGCGGATACTACCAAATCCATATTAAGCCGGGTAATGAGTGAAGGACGGGCCTTCACGATGATGTAGGGATTGTACGAATAGCTGTGAAGCCTTTTGGATTATCTAATGCCCTAGGTACATACATGAGGATGATGAATATGGTTCTGAAACCCTTTATTGATAAATTTGTAGTATTTTATTTTGATAATATCTTGATCTTTAGCAAGAATGAAGTTGATCACCTTAACCACCTCCATGAAGTGTTTACTATTTTACAGGAGAATCAATATGTCAACCTTAAGAAGTGTAATTTTCTCACTTCTAAGGTGCTTTCCTTGGATATGTGGTCAATTCTGATGGACTACAAGTGGATGACAGCAAGACTGAGGTGATCAAACAGTGGCCATATCCTAAAATGGTAGGTAAAATTCATAGTTTTCATGGCCTGGCAACCTTTTATAGACGCTTTATTAGGAATTTCAACAGCATTATGGCTCCTGTAACTTATTGTTTGAAGAAAGGAAACTTTTAGTGGACACAACAAGCCGAGGATAGTTTAGCTCTAATCAAGGAAAAGCTTTCAATCGCTCCCGTTGTTACTCTTCCAAACTTTAATAAAGCTTCCAAACTTTAATAAAGTCTTTGAACTTGACTGTGATGCTTCAGGATTAGGAGTTGGAGCAGTTTTATCTCAGGACGGCCATCCCGTGGCATATTACAGTGAGAAATTTGATGAATCCAAATAGAGGTAGTTTACTTATGAATAGGAGTATTATGTAGTAGTTCAGGCCATCAAGTATTGGAAACATTATTTATTTCCCCAGGAATTCATTCTCAACACTGACCACGAAGCTCCTAAATTCATCAAGAGCCAAAAGAACCTAAACAAGATGCATGCCTGGTGGGTGTCCTATGTGGAGCAATTCAACTTTGTGATCAAGTATAAATTTGGTCACCTTAACAAAGTAATTAATGCACTGAGTCGAAGAACTTCCTTACTAGTCACTATGTCTTTTGTGGTGGTTGGCTTTGAATGTAATGATGAAGATTTTGGGCAAGTATACGAGAGATGCACATGGAAGCCATGTGATGGTACTTTCATTCTTCAGGATGGTTATCTATTTTATGGTGACCGCTTATGCATACCTTAGGGTTCATTAAGGGAGAAGTTTATACTTGAATTACATGGTGGTGGTCTAGGAGGTCACTTGGGCTGAGACAAGACTATAGGCTCACTTAAGGATAAGTATTATTGGCCGCAACTTAAAAGAGATATAGGTCGGTTTGTATAGAAGTGTGCTGTTTATGAAAGTGCCAAAGGCCACTCCTAGAACACAGGCCTTTACACCCCTTTCCCTATTCTTGCCAGTCCTTGGGAGGATATCTTTATGGATTTTGTGCTTGGGCTGCCACATATTTAGAAAGGAATGGATTCTATTTTTGTGGTGGTTGATAGGTTCTCTAAAATGTCCCACTTCCTTTCTTGTAATAAGACTTTTGATGCTTCACATGTGGCTAGCATATACTTATGAGAAATTGTAAGACTTCATGGGGTGCATAAATCCATCACCTCCGATAGGGATACAAAATTCCTAAGAAAATTTTGGCAGACTTTGTTGAAGCTCTTTCAAACGGATCTCCAATTTAGTCGTTCATTCCACCTACAAACGGATGGACAAACCGAAGTGGTGAACAAGACATTGCGGAACATTCTTTAGAGTTTATGTGGCAACATGCCGAAACAATAGGACTACTATTTAGCTCCTTCTAAGTTTGCTTTTAATAATACTATTTACAGGTTGTTCACAGGTAAATCACCCTTTGAAATTTATTTATGGTCATGTCCCCCAACACACTTTGGACTTCGTTCCACTACCCAAAATTTCGGTTACAGCATAGCAGCAGAGCACTTGGCTGAAAAGATCCAAGAGGTGCAGAAAGAAGTGCAAGAAAAGCTTGAGGAATCCAATGCCAAATATAAACATGCAACTTACCAACATCGGAGAATAAAGACCTACAAGGAAGGTGACTTGGTAATGGTGTATCTGAGCAAGGAACAATTCCCCACGGGTTCTTACAATAAACTAAAACATAAGATAGTTGGTCCTTCCAAGATGCTGAAAAAAATTAATGACAAGGCCTACGTGATTGACTTACCCAAATCTCTTTCCAACTCTAACACCTTCAATGTGGTAGATTTATTTGACTACCACTCCCCAGACATGAAGTTGCATCAAGATGCAAACTTGAGGTCGAGTTCTTCTAAACAGCCTGCAGGGGAGTACCATATCTATGAAGTGTATTTATTTCAAGGTAACATATTGTGTATTCCTAGAACATCTTTACGGGAGAAACTTATTAGAGACATGTAGAGAGGTGGCCTCAATGGTCAATTGGTAAGAGAAAAGACTATTGCACTGTTGGAAGAAAAATATTATTGGCCACAACTGAAGAGAAATGTAGGCAATTATGTTAAGAAGTATTATGTTTACCATTCCTCTAAGGGTCATACTCAAAATACAGGTCTTTACACTCCCTTACCTATTCCCAATGATATTTAGGAAGATCTCTCCATGGATTTCATTATGGGGTTGCCAAGAACCCAAAGGGGAGTGGATTTTGTGATGGTGGTGGTGGTGGTGGATCGTTTCTCAAAAATTGTCCATTTTATTCCTTGCAGGAAGATTTCATATGCTTTTCATATTGTCAGATTATTTTTTAGAGAGGTTGTGAGGTTGCATGGAGTTCCCAAGACCATTACTTCATATAGGGACACTAAGTTCCGAAGTCATTTCTGGCTCACACTATGGAAGATGTTTGATACTTCCTTGAATTTCAGCAGTACCGCTCATCCTCAAACTGACGGGCAAACAGTTGTTAATAAGACTTAAAGGAACATGATTCGATGCATTTGTGGAGATAGACCTAAAGCTTGGGACCATGCTCTTCCCCAAGTTAAATTTCCCTATAACAATACACCTCACAAGGCTACGAGACAATCCCTATTTTCAATAGTTTATACCAAGTCACCTTAACATGCATTAGATTTGGCTAAACTGCTTGATATTTCTAAAAGGAGTGTGGCAGCCCAGCATCTAGCAGAATAAGTGATTGGAGTCCAAGAGGCATTCAAATAGAAGCTTTAGATTACCAATCAGAAGTATAAGACAGCTATTGATAAGCGTAAAAGATATAAAGAGTTTCAAGAGGGTGATTCAGTTATGGTGTTTCTAAGGAAGGAGGGATTTCCTGTGGGCACCTATAGCAAGCTTACACCCAAGAAATATGGTCCTTATAAGATTCTCAAGAAGATAAATGCCAACCCTTATTTGGTTGATTTACCAAAAGAATTTGGCATCTCCAAAACATTCAATATGGCAGATTTATTCCAATATTTTGATGATGAGAAGCCATTTTATCCAGATAACTTGAGGGCAAGTTCTTCACAAGAGGGAGGGACTGATGTGGAACAAGTTGCTTTGAACTTCCTTGATCAATTTGATAACCATAAAAAGGCCAAGAAATGAGTGTTTATGTAGTAATTTTGATGTTTTATGCTACTATACTTTATGTATTATGTTTATTTATTTTGTTGCTGTATCAGTTATGTTTGTGTTAAGAGTATTTAAGTTATATTAGTAAGGGTATTTTAGTCTTTAGTCTTTGGTCTCAGTATTTCAATTAGACTGTATTTCCTTTTCCTATTATATATACATGATCACCTATCTAATAAGACATGATTTTTCATTATTTCTCTTTCCCTTCAACATGGTATCAGAGCCGAGACTCGGTGGTCTACGCTAAGCATCGGAGATGTTCTCCATCGTGGGTGTACTCCTCCGTCATGAGGGGGAGTGTTAGAAGTCCCACATTGCTTGGGTAGATTGGTTAAGTGAGGTATATAATCCCTTGGGCACCCTCCCACCAATGAGCTAGCTTTTGGGGATGAGTTCTACCTAAGGTAGTTTGTCAACAGTTTGTAATTGTATTTTTATTATTAGTACTAGCCGTTGTCTTTAAGGTATTTTTGTAATTTCCCTTAGAGATATTTGCTATCCTAGTACGTAATATTCTGATTGGCCTTAATGGAATTACTGAGTTCAGTTTTAGTTTATTCTCATAATTGTGTCTCGACATTGTTACTGTTCCAGGAACAGTATTCATCTGGAATTTCTTCCAGATTTCTCTTGAATCTTGTGTTTGCAAATCTACAAACCAATTGAGTTTGTTGCTCCTTACCTCTGTGCCACTCTAGAGAAGGGGGCACATGGACAAGCCCAACACTTCCATTCACTAGACAACCTATTCTAAAAGCTCAGCACGATGGTTTGGAAGGAAACCCACACTCCATGGTGAGTCTCTGGAGTTTCTGATGGAGGATGGTCTATATCAATGTCATAGAGGATTGGAGTTGGACAAAAAGGGGCATCGAGTGAAGGAGAAAAGAAACCCAATGGTGGAGATTGGAATTACCGCCGTCCTTCAGATGTAGCAGCACATCGCCCGCAGAAGCAAGGCCTTCGCTTTCGCTACATGAGAAATTTTCCCCAGGGCATTGCTACAGAAATTCCCATTTGAATGTTCTCATCATTGATGAGGAAGAAGACGACAAGAGGGGAGAAAGTAACCAAGTTGTTAACTGGAATTTTTAATCTCCCATTGGGGACACAGTGATTGCTGAAAGGGGGACAATGATTGAACCTATCTGGTAGGGGAGGTTGGGGAAGTTAACAGAGGAGCAGTTTTGAAAGCAATTATGGAAGGACAAGCAGTTGGAATGTGGGACAAACAGTTATGCAAGGGAAAAGAGATAAATAAAGAGTGAAATGGCAAGGAAAAGGCACTGGAAAATTAGGAATTGGATAAGGGAGACCCCGGCTTCTTGAATTGCCAGAACAGAGAGCGATTTAGCCACTTGAAGTGCTAATAGATGTTAAATGTTGTGTGTTGCTATTGTGTTCTATCTTGCTATTGTAATCTGTGTTCCTAGCATAAGCTGTGGAGTACTGTTTTCACTCTATTTTATTATTCCATAATAGTATTGAATGTGTTGTGTAATTGTGACTCTGTTTTCAGTGTATTAGAGTGTTAATATATGAATTATTTGGTTTAAATACGATTCGGAGGTGCAGAACTGTGATTTAGGATTTGGTTTCTAACAAAATCTAGTTGCATGGAGGACCAAGAAACATAATGTGGTGGCTCAGTCAAGTACATAATCAAGATTTCGAGCAATTGCCAACCATAATGATTCAGATTTGTCAACTCTATTAACCCAATTAAACATTCCTTCACCAATATCTAAAACCACCATCCCAACTATCATAAACCTCTAGACATCAAATTTAAATTCAAAATTCTAAACATAGCGTGAAAACTAAATATTTGGCAAGTGATAAAATAGATAGATTTCATTGACGAAAAATAATTTTGGCAACATTTGCATATGAAAAATATTGGAGGAAGCATAGTATAACAACAACAAAAATTTAAAAAACACCTCATAATAAATCAGAATTCATGCATTAAAATAATGAATCTATAAACACTTACTAGCAAGTGCCGATGATATGCCTGAACAAATCCTCTTGCCAAAATACCCCCTCCCATCACAATTAAGTTAGCAAGTATCTTTGCAGCCTGTGTAAATAAGTTAGTTTAACTTAAGATCCTTCCTAGATATAGAAAGATAGTCTAGACCCAGAGTTTTCCGGGAAAAAAATTGTGCAAAGGACATTTACAAATAGAAGATCCTGACAACTGCCACACTTTTGAGATCAAACCCAACCACCTGAACTAAGCTCAGGTGGCCATCAATACTCAAAATAGCACATTGCATGTTCAGAGTTATAATAAAAACCCCATTCTTCTGACTATTATTATATTGAAATAAATAAAAAATCACGAAAAATTTCATGTATCAACTTTTTCCTCCTGAAATAGTCTTAGCTGGCCAAACAAAATTAGAAAAGCTTTTTGAAATCTACATGCTTGAAAAGAGCCTAATTTAAATTCTTGCAATTCTACCTCCTAAGAAAATAAAGCAGAAGTAACAGGAAGAATTTCCAACATCTATAAGTTCCAACAGCTAAGCCTGCTTTTGTACATGCAAAGAGACTAAACAACAAGAAACATAAAAGCAATATTGACAATTGAATTTATAAAAGCAAGAATGATAGACAGCCTAATTTATAAAAGCAAGAATGATAGTTGAACTTACCATAGAGTCTGAATCAAATAAATGACCCCCTCAACTCCAAAAGCTTGAATTTTCTAATATGTCAATCAGGGATTTTGAGGAATATTAATAAAGTAAAATAATTTTAGGTTCCTTTAGAGATACCATATTTCAAAATGGTGCCTTGTGAAATTTCACTTTCATCTCTAGTACCATTTTAAAATAACATTATAGAATTATTTGAGGCACTAAAGAAAAAAGTAAATCTCATGAGGCACCATTCTGAAATACCTCAAGGCACCTAAATGGAATTATCTCATATTAATAAGTATTTTATCCTATAATCAGGTTCAGTTAATAGGAGTGACAGAATGAATTAAGTAGGGAAAGGAAATGGTCAAACAAATTCACAAAGAACTAAACAGACATCCTCCAATGCAAGGAATAAAAATAACAATCATGTATAGAAGATTTCAAAAAGGCATCAATAACCCAAATAGCACTAAAACACACAATTTTGTTGGGATGAGAATTGTATGCAATAACACTAGTATGAGCATTGCATGCTGAGGAAAATTGTGTATAGTTTCCTAGTTTAGAATTCCAATTTTCGCAATTATTTGTAATCATGTAAATCCCTTAAGTTATGAAATTTTAGGTAGGGAAACAAGGAAATATTCTTTCCTCTGATATAGGAGTTAATTTAGGGAGTCTTTAATTTCTCCCTGTATATATCCAGCCCACTCATTATAATTGATACACAAAAATTAATGACATTTGATTCACTTTGTTTCACCACATGGTATCAAAGCCTTCACCTTTTTCCATAGCCCATCCATCTTTGGCCTTTCTAACCAATTTTTTCGATTTTATAGCCATTTTTTCCAGCCTTCATAGACATTTCCTTTTTTCATCCTTAATTTCCAAATAAATGGAATGTCTAAAATTATCTCCACCCAGTCCGAAACCTTTCCCACTCCTCATTCAGAGCAAAACCAATCTCGCCATGCCTTAGGAGACTTCCAGAATATCCAAGCTGCCTATTGCCTTAATGAGAAAAATTAACTCAAGTGGTCATAACTGGTAGAAACCCTTTTAAAGGGTAAGAGGAAGCTGAGCCATTTGTTAGGAACAAGTCCTAAGTAGGGTACCCCAAGATTTAACGCATGGGATGAACATGGGATGAACAAGTCTCTTACAATTGAATGCTGTTCAATTAGGAGTAGAGCAGGCGGTGGAGGGAATTATAAAACTATAAATTCAGCAATTACTTGATCAATTTGCTGCTTTTTTGGAGAATCCAGCAAGTTACCCCCATTAAGACCTTATGGTCATCGTATTAATCTCAAGGAAGGAAGCAACCCAACAAATGTCAAACCTTATAGATACCCTCATTACCAAAAAATTGAGATAAAGAAGTTAGTAGGGGATTTACTCACAACTGGAGTTATAAGGCCTAGCAACAGCCCATATTCTTCTCTGGTTTTGCAGGTAAAAAAGCATGATGGCTCTTGGAGGCTTTGTATTGATTATAAAGCCTTTAATGAAGTAAAAATAAAGGATAAATTCCCTATTGCAGTAATTGATGAATTACTAGATGAGTTGCATGGATCCAAATTCTTCACCAAGCTGAACTTAAGAGCTGAGTACCATCAAATCTGGATGAATCCTAAGGATGTGGAGAAAAATGCTTTTCGCACTCAACAATGCCACTACGAGTTTCTAGTCATGCCATTTGGCTTGACTAATGCACCAGCCACTTTTCAAGCAACTATGAATGAGGTATTTGAAGAGTTCCTTAGAAAATTTATTTTTGTTTTCTTCGATGATATTCTTCTATATAGTAAATCATGGGAGGAACACCTAGAACATGTTAAAGTGGTTATGAAGTAATTGGAGAAACATGAATTCTTTGTTAAGAAAGAGAAATGTCAGTTTGGACAAAGGGAAGTAAATTATTTAGGCTATATTATTTCACATGATGGGGTAGCCATGGATCCCGAGAAGGTTGCAGCCATGGTATCTTGGTATAAACCAGTTATAATAAAAGGATTGAGAGGTTTCCTAGGTTTGATTGGATATTATAGAAAATTCATCAGGAATTATGGGGTCATTGCTCATCCCTTGACTCAAATGTTGAAGAAGGAAGCATTTCAATGGAGTCCAAAGGCAAAAAAAGCCTTTGAGGATCTCAAGGCAGTAATGGTGGGTAGCACAGTTCTGGCTATGCCAAATTTTTCTCAACCATTTGTGGTAGAATGTGATGCTTCTAGGAATGGGATGGGAGCTATTCTAATGCAAAGAGACAGGCCAATTGCCTTTTACAGCCAGGCTTTGAATGGTAAAAATTTGACGTTATTTACTTATGAGAAGGTATTACTAGCTTTAATGTGTGTAGTGCAAAAGTGGATGCCATATTTGCTAAGTGCAAAATTTATTGTGCTTATAAATCATAAGAGCTTGCAATACCTACTGGGATAGACTATAGCTACTGCTGCTCAATAGAAATGGTTGGTCAAACTCATGGGTTACGATTTCAAGATTGAGTACAAGAAGGGATTGGAAAATAAGGCTGCTGATGCACTCTCCTGCTAGTTTGAACCTCACTTACATGTCATGTCAACTCCAATTCCAGATTGGATTGATTCAGCAAGATCAGAGATGGTAGTGAATCCTCAATACCAAACTATTACCATAACATTGAAACTGGGAAGGCTATAGAAACTTGGGCTAAAAAAAATGGAATTATCCTATTCGAAAACAAAATTTTCCTTTCAGATGGATCAAGTCTCATTCCTATAGCTATAGAAAAATTTCATTCTAACACTCATGAGGGCTTGCACAAAACTCTCCACATAATTAAAACTATTTTTTATTGAGAAGGCATGAGGAAGCATATTAGAAAATTCATCCAGGAATGTCAGGTTTATCACGGAGCAAGGTAGAAACATCTAAACTAGCAGGAATTTTGAACCCCCTACCTATTCTAAGGAATGTTTGGACAGACATCTCTATGAATTTTGTGGAAGGATTACCTACTTCTAGAGGAAAATCGACTATTTATGTGGTTGTGGACAGGTATTTGGCCATTTCATACCCATTGCTCATCCCTATATTGCTACTACAGTTGCAAACATATTTTTTGATAATATTTTTAAGCTTTATGGGATGGTTGAGACAATTATTTGTGATAGAGATCCCATATTTGTAAGCGTCTTTTGGAAGACTTTGTTTCAGCTTAATGGGGTTAAATTCAACTTCAGCTCCGCCTATCACCCTCAAACAAATGGTTAAACAAAGGTGGTAAATCGCACTTTGGAGGTGTATTTACGCTGTTTTACAGGTGATAAGCCTAAAGAATGGATGATGTGGCTTCCATGGGTGCAGTATTGCTACAACATTAGCATCCATTCAGAATTTGGAAAAACTCCCTTCAAATTTATGTATGGACGTGATCCTCCTTCTTTGTTATCTTATGTGCTGGGAATGACGAAGGTAGAGTCAGTGGAAAACTTCTTGATAGCCAGGGATCAAGTGATCAAAGAAGCTCGGGCTAATCTAGTAGTGGCTCAACAAAGAATGAAAAAGTATTATGATGCCAAGTATACTACCAAGGAGTATCAATTAGGAGAGTGGGTCTTTCTTAAATTGAGGCCCAATAAACAATTGACTGTGGCTTAAAGAAAAAACTAGAAATTAGCTCCTAAGTTTTTTAGGCCTTTCAAAATAATTGCTAGAATTTGATTGATGGCATATAAATTGGAGTTACCCTAGATTCCAAATTACATCCTATGTTCCATGTTTCATTTATGAAAAAACAAGTAGGTAATGCATATAGGGTGGAACCAGTGTTACCTGCTATTTCTAATGAAACAAGTGTCCATCCCCTGCCACAGGTAATCTTGAATTCCAGAATAGTTAAGGGACGAGTAGAAATTCTGGTTCATTGGAATAATTTGTCTCTTGCTGGTGCTACATGGGAAGAGGTTAAGTCATTCAAAGTAAGGTTCCCTTATTTTACCCTTGAGGATAAGGATGTTCATAATGGGAGGGGAGTTGATAGAGACAGACAATAAAGGAATTCAAATGAGTTTCAAGTTTATAGGTGCAGGATTAGGAAAGATGAGCTAGATAACAAGTAATTAAGCTGATGGAGGACGGGTAGTTAAGCTAATGGAGGAGCATTAGTTAGCGAATTATTAGCATTAAAGCTGATAATTATTCTCTTTTAAATTCTGCCATTTCCTATTATGTTTTTTCCTATTCAGTTATTTCCTATTTTAGTTATTTCCAATAAACTGTAGGTCATGAGGCCATAAAAAGGGGTTTTCCCTTCTTGAATGGAATAAACAGAATTTTATCATCAACATACTGTTGACTTGGAGATTAGGGTACCTCGAATCACCCGATTGGAGCAGATAGGATCCTTCGAAGCATCCTAGGATTTATTTGATCATCACCACAGGTAGGCCACGAAAGGCAGACTGTGGGCTTTTCCAGTTCATAAACCTATCACTAGATCAACAACCAAGCATCCTAACAAAGGTAGAAGAGCAAGATTAATATTCTGCAAGACAGAAATGAATATGATGTGATACCTCCATAAGTTGGTACTAAAAACGGATACTATCGTTTATGGATTTAATACGTGGTGATGTGAGTGAGAATCACTGAAAACACAAAGAAAGAAAAGTTTCCTAGTAGGATCTAGGACAATAGTAGTCTATTTACATATGCATATGATTCTTTCAACTTAGTAATGAGATCAAAATTTTGGTTTATGTCCAAGGTAATTTATTCATGAACCCTTTTCCTTCATCTAGAACTAATTCATCTCCTTCATCACCAGTGCCTTTAAGAGTCTCCAGAATCCAACATCATATTTCCTTTAAATATCCTCTTAAATTCCAATCCAACCATATATCATATATATTTATATATTGCCATAAATGAAATGTATCACATTAACAAACATGCATTAGAACAACAAATGATATCTGTTGGGTACTTTTGATGGATATACCATTTGTTCAATTGGAAGATCTTCCAGAAATTTACAAAATAGGAATATAAGGATGACTTGAAATTTGCAGCAATTCCAAATAGAAATTTACACAATTCCAAATGTTCAGCACCTTAGCAGCATCATAATAAGTGTATTTAACAATGCTTTGCACATTTTCTTCACTGCATCTTTTCCCACTATCTTGTTATTCCTTTTGTAATGTGACGCTAGAATGAGGTGTAAATAATTCAAATTTTTTTGAATATGTTGGATTATTTTGATTTATAAGAGTAAATGATAAGAGAAAAGTAATCGGAGATAATTTGCAAGTCCAAATTTAGTGCTTATATGATAACAGATAGATGCACTAAATATTCCTTTTCCATAAGAAATAACTACCCCATTTTTTTTCTCCATTACAAGAGCAGAAACAGCAGTAGGAAACTTAAATTGACAAGCAAATTAGGAAGAGTAATAGCGATTACCTGATAATGAACGAACTGTGCGTGTGGGTTTGTTACGGAAAAGAGCAAAGAATTTTCTAAGCTCTATGACAACAGTGAACGATGGAACCCGCGATGAACAAACGGTCAGCAATAGGTTTGCGACGAAAAAGGGCAACATACAAGTAATGATGAGGTTGAAGGTCTATTTTTCAACTTAAAGTCAGAAACGTCATCGTTTTTGTGAGTATATGTTGAAGTGTCAGCTGACATGGAAAATAAGATACGTGGGCATGCCATGTAAAAAGTTTTTGTTCACCTAAGCAATTCACTTAAAGGTGTTAGTTGAGTATTGAACGACAGGGACTAAAGTAACAAATTTTGAAACTGTAAGAAGTCAATTGGTCAAAATTAAATTATAGGGACCAAAGTAAAAATTGAGTGAAACTATAGGACCAAAGCCTATATTAACCCATAATTATATTTAAATCTTGCTTAAATAAATTTGGTATAAACTGTCACAATGTGACGATCAAAAAAGGCACACCGTCATGACCTTAAGGTTAGAAAAGGGAAAAACACAGAGACTACAAAAATAGAGTCGCCACCAATTAATTA
>JASKGM010093587.1:0-13080 GCA_034509205.1 Ceratonia siliqua
ATTTGACTGAAAATTGTAGGCTTGGGCAAACTCAAATACTTCCTGCCTGGTATTGAGGTAGCTCAGTCTAAAACTGGTGTTGCTATTTCACTGAGGAAGTATGAGCTGGATATTCTAGATGAAACTTGTATGTTAGACTTTAAACCAGTGGACACACCTCTAGATCCGAATGTGAAGATCTTACTAGGATAGGGAGAGCCCTTAACAAACCCAAGGTCAGATAGAAAACTTTATCTCACTATCACTGTACTAGATATATCCTCTACAGTTAGTGTTGTTGGTTGGTTTCTATAGGATCCATGTAATAGTCATTTGGATGTTTTGATTTGCATCCTCAAGTATATCAAGGGTGCTGCCAAGGATATTGTATGATGATAACATTAATACTCAACCTGAGGTGGTTGGTTACACAGAAGAAGAATGGGCCGGCTCACCACTTGATAGAGGCTCTACTCAGGATGTTGTGTTCTTATCGGGGGCAACTTGGTATCTAGGAAAAGCAAGGAACAAGATGAGGTTGCCAGAGTGCTGAAGCTGAATACTTAGCCATGACCTTAATCACATGTGAGCTTATATGATTAAATAATCTACTTTAGGAACTTAAATTTGGTGACTTGGGCCAAATGAAGGTGATTTGTCACAAATTTTTGTTAATTAAAAGTATCAACTAACCATATTTAGTCAATTTCCAAATCATTGAAAAGACTTTCGTTGCTTTTACAACAAGTATAATGGAAATTGACCATAAAGCTAGCTTCCACTAACCCAAATCTACACATCATGAGCTTAAAGCCAACAATTTTACATGCTCAAATCATAAAAATAATGGGGTTCAAGTTCACTGTCACAAACATTGTTTGTGGTTAAGCAATTTAGAAATAGGATCTGCCTCTTGGCAAAGAAATAACCTTACTGAAACATGTCATAATTAGAAATATCAATTAGCACTTAGCAGACATGTCATTCACCTCTGCGGCTTAAGCTCAAGTGGTTGGGTAAGTGTGGATTTTGTAAAGGTCCTCAGTTCAAATTTTTAATATTTCCCAGTGCACCAAATGGAAAAAGGAACTTCCTGTCATGATATAAGAAGAAAACAAGATCTCATCTTGAACAGAAGCTTGAAGCACAATCCATTCTGCAGAGGCATTGGAATACTAAAGAAACTTCCCCAATGTTAAAAGTTCACCAAGCTCCCACGTCAAAATGATTGAACCTCTTCTGTTCTAATGAAATTTAAGCTACAGAGTAGCATGTCTCCTCCCACAAAGTCCATCCTCCAAATCATAATTGGATTTGAACTTGGGACCTCAATCTGGAATAAACAAGTGCTCAAGCATTGAGCTCCTCCATTCAGAACCTAGCTTTAAATTTATTAATAAAATAACAGATGTATGACATTAAGCTAATAAGTCAATCACCCACTCAAAGTAACTCCAAAGCACCATTTGTCCGGGCTCTAGTAGGCCAGAACAAGGAAACATCTCCTAAGGCAGCTCTAGACCTCCAGTAAATAACAGTACAAGGACTGGTTCAATGATCAAGCCAGTAGCCATAAGGTCACAATTTTGATTGGCAGATAACATCATCAAATGGAGAAAAGATAAAAATGAACTCTGAGAATAATAAAAGGAAGGGATTATTGGAAACTAAGCATCATACCAGGGGTGTTAGGCATTGCAATTCAGCAAAAAATATATTGCACATCAATCATTCTATACTTCTACTTATAGACAAAGGCATTGAATGTGACTGTGAGTGTGTGTGTGTGTGTGTGAGAGAGAGAGAGAGAGAGAGATGTATTATATACTAACTTAACAACAGAAGCAGGTCACACTACATGTTCTTAAACTATCACAGGATGGCAGGGAAATTTAGTATTCAATATCATTCAACACCCACCCTTGACGCAGGAGCTTTTGTTAGTAGTATTAGCATGCATTGTATTGCTGTTAGTACTGTTATTTTCTGTTAGCTATGTTTATTTCTGTTAGTTCCTGTTGTAAGCTGTTAAGTAGGTTCGTGTACTTGTGTGTGGCACGTCACCCTCCTTTAGGGCTTCACTGCCTTGTTGTATATCTTTGGTTCTCTCGTATAAGAGAGGCAGTTTTTGAGAATATTTGTTAATGAAGTATTAAGGGATTCTCTGATAGAATACCCTCTTGTTCCTTTGTGAGTGCATCTCCTAGTTCTTCACGGTTTCTGCACAATATTACCCTAATCATTACCTCACCCTGCGTCACTAGTACTCCAAGAACATACATTTCTATGCACAACCACATAAATGATAGAAGCTGTAAGTAACATGTAATGGGATTCTACTAGTGGAGGAGTTGCAACTAGACAAAAAGTTGATCAACAAGGAAAAAATATGTTCAAGAGCAATAAACATATAACATTCCAAGTGGTATAATGCTTGTGGCAACAAAAGATGAAATGTCACTTATGCATAGCTTTCTGCCTATATTTTCAAGAGCAGATAATCTCCATCAGTTGAAACTCGAAAATAAACATCAATTTTCCTTGTACTTCCTTTTACCACAGAGTTTTCAGGGAGATATCCCAAAACATAAACAAGCAGCTGCAGCAATATAAACACCTGTCACATACTAAAAACAGTTGACATGCTATGTTAGTGCAGTTAGCTAATATTTTCAGAATCCACCAAGCATAGCATCCTAACATGCAGAATTACAATGGGATCTATTCCAAAATCTTTCATTGTTCTCAATATTCTCTGTCATTTATATTTGGGAGGTGTTTGGTATGCATGAATCCTTACCCATAAATATAAATTATAAGGAAAATTTAAAATCCACTATGTTTGATGCAGTTGGCTATGATGCTTATCAAATATTTTGGGAAAGATCCCATTGTAATTATGCATGTTAGGATGCTATGCTTGGCGGATTCTAAACATATTAGTTAACCGCACCGACATGGCATGTCAACTGTTTTTAGTATGTGACCGGTGTTTATATTTCTGCTTGTTTATGAAAGAGATAAGGTAACCACACTCTCAAAATTAACTTCTCTCACTTGATGCCAACTAAATGTATCCCACTTCCTTTTCTTGTGATGTCTATGATAATCAAGCATGATATATGTGAAAAATAAGGTCAACATCATGATAAAATCACTTAGCATTTCCAAATACCAAAATAAAATTGTGATAATCCACATTTTCCTTATTTTTCCTAATTGATCCATGATTTGGCATATGGATAGTCTAAAGAAAAAATTAGTAAATATGTTATTAATTCATCTCCATCAATAAGCCGAGTTGAACAAGATTTCTCAATATAAATTCATGGT
The DNA here is from genome assembly GCA_034509205.1 of Ceratonia siliqua. Taxonomy (NCBI): domain Eukaryota; kingdom Viridiplantae; phylum Streptophyta; class Magnoliopsida; order Fabales; family Fabaceae; genus Ceratonia; species Ceratonia siliqua. The sequence continues at coordinate 3,313 of JASKGM010093587.1, forward strand.
GAATAAAACTTGGTAAGTTATAATCCAATCCTGAGTTCTTTGTTATTTGAGTGTGGTTGTTGGGAGGAAAGCAAATAACTTTGAATCGAACTGTGATGTCTCCAAAAATTAGGAGAGAAGCCCATCTTTATCCCTATAAACTAATATAGAAGATGTTGAGAAACAGATTCCAAAAAATTTGGATTATAGTTATATATGCAGAGAGCATTAGACATGATTCACTGAATTTGATTGGCATTGGCACATGAAGTGGCATGGCCAGGTATAAATCTGCATATTTTATAAAATCTTCCTCATGCAGGTCACCTCGGTCTCTCTAATGTCTATGCCTTCACCTTTAAGGCCAAAACCAATCATGCATCTTACTATAAATCAGAGGAGGTAACCTTACGTAGAAACAAAACCATAAAATAACGTATAATATGATGAAACAACTCCAAACAGAGAATGAAAATAAGGAACAGCAGAAAGAACACTCATTCGGAAATCTCAAATACCAATCAATCAGAAAAGACTGAGATTGCAAACTAAAATGCCAAATACTCAAACCAAAAATAGGAATAGTGAACCATCAAACAAGAGTCAAAACACAAAACAAAGAACTGAAAAAAAAAAAGGAAAAATAAACTCAAAATCATAACATCAGCCAGATTTCTAATTCCCCAAAATCCCCAATCGGAATACCCCTCAACAGAATGCTTAGAATCAACCAAAATTGCAACAAAGGTTGAGCAGAAAAAAAAGTAGCACCCATGGCACCAAATACTCAGCTCAAATCCAACGATTAACCCCCAAACTTCAGGACCATATTTGCAACTCAATGGCAGCTTATAATCCCTAGTACATGTGAACCAGAAATAGCGGAAAAAATTAAACCAAACCCCAAAACTTCAATACTAGATTTGCAACTCAATGGCTGCTTATAATCTAGAGTAAGCGCACAACCAAGACAAGAAGAAAGGGAGGTGTTGGGTTGGGTGTTTGGTGGCTCTCGGCGGTGCGACAGTGGAGAGTTCTGAAGTAAAAAATAGTACCTGCTGGCGATCGCGCGACGGTGGAGAGACAAAGACGGCGGTCGAGATACAGAGAAGGCTGCGTGATTGAGAGGGTATCGCTATTGTGAGGGTTTGAATATCATGGGCTAAGCCACATCTCAGTATATTTTTATAATTTATAATTTTTTGTATAATTTTTATAAGAAAAAAGAATAAAAAATAGAATATACTGCTTAAAGAAAATAAAAAAATTGAATAAATATAAAAATATAAAACAAATTCAAAACGTGTAAAAAATTAAAACAAAATTAAAAAATACAAATAAATATATTTAAAGAAAGAAGAAAAAATGATTAAAAAAAAATCCCAATAGATCAATACATTCAAATAAATTTTAGAAAACATCTATTACATATCCAATTTTTTTTTATAATTTTTATTTTAAGAAACAATTTATAAAAATTTTTTGAAAATTTTTTAAATTGTTTCTTAAAATAAATTTTAAATATTAAAATATTAAAATAAATTTTCCATTCCTCCGGAATAATTTCATTCATTGAGAGATTCAATTGTAAATTAAATATTTAAGAGATTAATAGTTTAAATTTAAAGATTAAATGAAAAAAATATTATATTTAAAAAAACAAATTATTAAGTTAATAAAAAAAATATTAGTGAGATCTATCTCAAATGTTAAGGAGAGCATTTATCTTCTAACCTAAAAGCAGGGGAAAAAGCAGTTCCTCTTACAAAAGTTAATTTTTATAAATCTCACAAAAAACTTTCTTTATAACTACTTCTCATCTTATCTCACTTATATCATTTTATTATATAATAATTAATTCAAACTTTTTCTATTAATTTTGTAATAAGTAATTTTTGTGAGAAAAATAATTTTTTTAGAATCCAATAAAACATGTAATATGTTATTTGGATATCTTTATAATTATAATAAATAAATTTTTTAATTACTATATAAAAATTATCATTAAATCCTCAGCCATTATAAAAAATTTCCACGCCACATAATCATCCTTCTTTCTTGGTAAACTGTATCTTTTGAAGAGGACAAAAATGTGCATGACAATTGGTGAAAGTCTGGACACCTTAATCCAGAGTTTTTCTTATTTCTTACTTTGAAATTTGTATAGAAATAAGATATTAAAAAAAATCAAGTGTACTTGAGAGCCCTCTAACTAAGAAATGTGAATTCACAATACTCGTATCTGAGTATAATTACTATGGACGGCCATATAGATAGATGACATGACGTAACCTATCGTGGTTATTTATAATAATTATATCAAGTGCAGTCAATGCACAATATTCTTGTACAATTTTCAATGAGCTCACAAGTGTACTCACAAAATAGCTTGCACACACTTAGAGGAGCAAAAAGAGAGAGGTAGGAAGAGAAAGGGGAGAGCCTCGTATAAATTTTACAAGGATACGTATATACTACAACTCACTTCGATGTAGGTCATGGTTCAACCCTGCGTCGAGGACTGTTGGATCAAGGCACATGCATGGACATTGGTGACAAACATGAGGAAGAGTCGTTAGATTGGGGCGGTAGAAGAACAGAGCCCATTTTACAAACTTAGATTTAATGCTAAGAAAAAAAAGTTTGAAGGCAATGGTATGTGTGTAATAATGTGAAATAAAATATAATGAATTTGTAAATTTATAGGTAATAAAATTTAGGAAAAATCATATACAGTATTTGATAGAATACAATATTTTTATATAATATCAAGGAATACCCGAAGAGCAATTGGGATAATGATATTGATGTTCAGAAGCTTTGCCTTAATGGTGGTGCAGAGGCACACAATAGTGTCTAAGTCCACGAGTCCGTGGAGCAATGGCCAGACAACATGTCTCTTTAGCACTGTTGCCAATTCCAATGTGTATAAGCCCACCCAGAACATCCACACTTGCACCTGCTTCAATGTGCCAATGGGGCATGTTGGTTATGCTGGTGGAGATGGAGGCTCATACGACACTGGTGGTAATGGTGGAGGATGTAGTGTTTTTTGTGAAAATTGAAGTATTTCAAAAGGTATCCTTTTGTTTTTTGTCTCACATTGCTTATATATAGACTTCATGTAGCTTTATATATATATGATTCTCCACCTTGGACATAATAAAAACTTGAAAGTGGACGTGATCATGTGTACGAAATTGGGCCAAAGCTTGAAAAAGTGTTGATTTATGTGTATTTTACCCCTCTCTATGCAAAGACATAGACTAAACTTGTAAACATTATTGGTGAACGTGAGAAAAACAATTTTATAAACGTTATTGGTAGGCGTGAGAAACCAAACCATTTGTGTTAACCAAACTAATCACTTATTTATTAGTGAGTCAGGAAAACTAATTATACAAGTTTCCTATGCCACATTTTTAAAGTTGAAACGGGATAAATATTGTTCCTTTCTTATCTCTTCCTTTTCCTCCTTTAATTTATGTTTAGCATATCTAATTTACTTACTGCTCTGCATTTTTAGTTAACTGAAATTAACTAATTATCTGCACACTTTAATACTTTTTCAGTCATAGCCTGTTATGGAGTCACTCACTATACAATACCACTATTTTCTTATTCTATATCTGCATTGTTAATATAAGTTTACAAAGCCTTAATCTTAAAATCATTTAAATTTGATTTTTGAAAATACACTTAAGATTTGAGAAATCCCAATTCACCCCTCTCTTGTCATATTTATCTTTCAATTGGTAATCAAAGCAGGTCTCAAATTACAGGTTTAACAACCTTTAAAAAAAAGTATTTGCAGCCTTGAGAAAAGCATGGAGTACATCTTTTCTGAAGTCAAAGACATATGGAACGTTCTCGAGCTCTTGTTTGTATATAAACATAGCTTTGTTGAGCAAAACAATTTAGTGAAGATGCATCCAATGAATGTGATTATTTTCAACACCAAGAAGAGTAAGAGACACCAAGCAATCAGAATCTTGATGAAAGTTTTTAGATGGAAATTGATCAACTACAACATTGTAAAATTACACTCATAGAAAATAAAAAGCAAAAAGTAAAAAGCAAAGAAGAGAGGGAAAAAGATGATGATGGAATTGAATATTCACAAGAACATTCTTATGAAAAGCTTCAAGAGGTTCTTGTTAAAGTATATCGAAAACTCAAGCTTTTTGATTCTAAGAATGTTTCTTTGAAAAAGATAAACTCATTATTTTCTTTAGAAAATGAGAATTTGAAAAATGAAATTACAATATTACAAAAAGAAATAATGAATTAAGGTCAAATTTTAAAATTTCAATTGATGATGATTTAAAAAAGAATAAATTACTTTCTTCTCTCTTAAAATATGGCTTAATTACACAGTTCTTCTCTATATTTTAAAAATTTACATATAACTCCACTTAATTTAACTCTGTTAATAATATTCTAATAAGATTTTTTAAAAAAAAACTAATATTACATATTAGAATGACAGAGTTATCCTTACTTAAAACATTTACTCACTTGTTAAGACGATGAACAAGGAACAGTTTCAAGTAATGATATTTTTAAAATAGAAAAGAAAAAGATTTTTTTTTCAAGTAATGATATTTTTTTCTTAAGTAATGATATTCTTAAATAAAAAAGAAACTTTTTTCATGTAAATAAATAAATATATATATATATATATATTTTTTTTTTAAAATTATTTTTTTAAGTAATATTTTTTAAAATAGAAAAAAAGAAAACTTTCAAGTAATTATATTTTTAAAAATGGAAAAAATTTTAAGTAATGATATTTTAAAAAAATAAAATTTTTTCAAGTCATTATATTCTCAAAACAAAAAAAAATTCAAGTAATGTTATTTTTAAAATAGAAAAAAGTAATTTTTTTAAAGTAATTATATTTTCAAAATAGAAAAAAAAAGAAAATTTTTTCAACTAATGATATTTTTAAAATAAAAATAAATTTTTTTTCAAGTCATTATATTTTTAAAACAAACAAAAAATCTTTTTCAAGTAGTCATGATACTTTAAAGATATTCTTAAAACAGAAAAATAAAAGTAAATTTTTTTCAAGCAATATTTTTTAAATAAAAAAGAATTTTTTTCAAGTAATCATATTTCTAAAACATAAAAAAAAAAAAGAATTGAAGTAAAATAATGAAAGAAAAAGATATTTTGGTAATATTATATAAAATCAATGGTATTTTAGTCCCATTATACAAAAAAAGTCATTTGACCAAAAGATAACAAGCAACTTTAACATCAGTTAAAAAATTATATTTAGTTGTAACTTATTTTTAATTTACAAGGGAGGACTGTGTAAGTTTTTAAAATTAAGGAGAGAACTGTGTAATTAATCCACCTTTCAGAGGAGAAAAGAGTTTTCTACTCTTTAAAAAATGAGAATAAGCTTTTGAAAATTAAAGTTGAGGATCTTACATTTAATTTTGAAAAATTAGAAAACAATTTTGATGAATTGCTAGTTGATTCTAAAAAGGCTATATTGAATTATTTATCTATCAAGAAACAACATACAAATTTTTAAAAGAATTTAAAAAATTAAAAAAAGAAGTTGAATCTTTAAAAAAGGGAAATTATTTGTCAAAACCCGAATTTGAAAGTTCTCATGAATTTACATGTGAAAATGAAATTTTGCAAATGAATGTTGAAATTTTGAGAAGCAATTTACAAGTTAAAAGTAATTTCTTGAAACAAAAAAAAATCGGTTCTTTAACAAAAGATTTAAAAAGGTTTTTTTAAGGAGAGGAAAACTTCAATGTTTTGCTAAGAAAATAAAGGTGTATTTATGATAAAGTTAGTCTTTGTTTTGAACATGATGAAAATAGAAGTTTTATAAGAATTTCTTTTTTTAAAAGACCAAAACAGCCAGCAATTTGTTAAATGTTATAATTGTATGAACACTTGTCGTATTTTTGTGCATTAAGAAAAAGCATATATGTTTGAATGAAGTTTGGGTGCCTAAGAATAGGATTTGAATCTTTTCATATATATAAGGGGATTATGTTAGATTTACTGGTATCCCTGTCTTGTCCGCTGCCGCCCATGCCTCATCTGACGATTCACAAAAAAACATGATCTCTTTATATATATAAGAGAGCCCTTTTATAAATATTATCCTGGTTGAAAGGATTAATTAAGATTAATTGTAGGTAAAATAAGTTAACGGACAATCAAAAAATAATATTAAAAAAAATCTAAGGCTCAATTTTTAATTTTTTTAGTTCATGGGATGTTTATAAATAGTCTATAATTAAAGGAGTGTTATATATATTTTTTCTTCAGAAAACTTTTAAAAAGTTTAAATTCATAATTAATTATCCAAAATATGATATAATGTTACAAATATAATTACTAGCCGTTCAATTCCTAATAATTTTAAATTTTATAAAATTTTAAATTACATCTTTCAAACAGTTCGAAATGACATTTACGAAATAATGAACCAAAAAAATAAAATAAAGTCTCCCAAGTAATGAGTTTGTTTAGATCAACGTGAAGTGGCATCTATCATAGCCTGCACGATAGATCAACATATCAAATGAAGTCATTATTAATAACAATAGCAAATTTGGGCACAGTTAGCATAAACAGTGACCACAAGTGCACTAATATGTGATGTAAGATACATAACAAAAGCTAGCATGTAAATAATAAATCATGTATATTTTATTGAGTCACGCTTTATTGAATTATTCATGAAAACAAAAAATAAAAATAAAGCTCAATATCACATCATATGAATAAAAAGACACAAAAAAATGAAAATTAAAAAAATCATATAAACTTATAATAAAATTCAAAATTGACAAAGATGGGCAGATTTGCTTGAAAAGGACACTAAAAAAAAAGATAAAAGTCAAACTGGAAAAAATATATAAAATATTGAAGCCTCTACCAAAGGATTTAAGGATTGCTTGGTGTGCCAAATGTATTTTTTCAAGTTGACAAAATATATTTAATTATCACTCAATTTTTTTAAAAAAATAAAATGTTACATTTTTAACAAAATATTATTTTTATATTTGGTTCAAGTGACATATTTAAATATAAGCATTTTTTTCAAAAATACCCTTTGATTGAAGTAAAGTAAGTAAGTAAATAAGTAATTTTAACGTTATAAATAATTCTATCATTGAAGCATCCTAACAAACAAGAATAGTGATATTTATATAAATTTTATTCATAAATTATATATAAATAAATTTTATTTACTAAACTAACATATCGTTACTTCAATAATTTGTGTAAGTAACATTATTTATTTTTTTTTAAAAAAAAAGCTCTAATGATACATTACTATCACTAAATAAAAGATTAAATAACAACAATATGGAGAGAAGGAGAAATGTTAGTCTTACAAAAATATCAATTATAAATTTCACAAATTCATTATGTGTTATATTGGGAGATATTAAAATTTGATCTGATGATGTAAAGTGAGATTAAGTAGATTTATGAGATTTGTAAAAAACAAAAAATATTGGAGGGAATAGCATTATTCGAGAAAATCATCATTGTGATGTATAATGAAGTCCCAGGTTAAGTGATATTTAGTTTCCAAACATAGTATAGAAAGACATCTTCTACAGTATTGACTAAGACTTACTTGGATCAACAGGGACGAGCATGGCAGTCCCTCCAAAATCACAAGTACCTCCGCCAACTTTAGTGTTCTGCCAGTAGCTATTGAAGGCATAAGAAGCATGGGCCAACAGAGTGTTGGGGTGGTAGCAAGACCCATTAGGTTGAATTGACTTGCAATCTGCACCTGACCCACAGGCGTAGTCCATGGCCTCTTGAATTATTGGGTCAGGCACTGTTGGGTTTGCAACGCACCAATTAGCATACTGTGGCTTTTTATGTGTCGGAGACGATGCTGGCGGGGGTGTGTACACCAGGGGTGGCAGATATACCTGTGGTGGACTTGGAACACTCTTTGGTGGGTTTGGGGCATGCTTTGGTGGGCTATGGGTTCTGCTAGAAGGTGAAGGTGCATAGTGAGGTGGATTTGGGATAGGGGAATAAGCAGGAAGAGAAGGGTTGCCACCAGTACCAGGTATGCTTGGAGGTGTAAATGGTGGATATGGAGAAGCAGAGCTTGAAGGTGTGGGCTGGGGTGCCAGTGAATTGAAAGGAGGTAGTGGTAGAGAAGAAGGAGAGCCATAATAATAAGAAGAGAAGCCCAATGGTGAGTTGTCGTCTAAGCGATTTAGAGATTTTAGCTTCTTCCAAGGCTGGTTGGAGGATAGTCTCTGGATTATGGGACCCTGAAAAGCTCGTCCATGACTTCTAGCATCTGCAAATGAAAACAAACAAATAAGAATTTTATAATAAAAAGGAGAAAATCTGAGCATCAACGCTGAAAATAGACAAATATTATATATATGATTTACCATATGGACGGAAAAAGGTGGAAGCTGCAGCTAAGAAGCATAGAATTGCAATGCTCACTATCAGTCTCATAGTTTCTGTTCTTGAATCCATTGCATTTATCATCAATGCTCAAATAGTCTGACACTAATTAACCTCACAAATTTCTGCTTCACGTTCAACCAAGCTTTGCACTGGGCATTGACCACAAGCTGCTCCTGTAAAACAAAAACATTTAGCAGAGAGAAGAGGAATGGACTGACATATATCTGCCGTAAAGTGAGACTAACTAATCAATATAAACTAAAGATGATTCTTGTTACTTTAATTTTTTGCTGTCAGATTGTTCTAGCTAGGTAGATAAGACTAACAATCTGCGGAACGATAAAGGATTGGCTGAGTACTGTGTGCGAAAAAGATGTATGAAAATAAAGTAAATAAGTTTCTTTGTTCCATGGAATATATTCTTACTTGGACATGCACTTTCATTTTGCTTGTTTGCCACTCAAAGAACTAGATGCACTTGTAATCTTAATTTGGTGATTAAGCTTCCAGAAACATGTGCAAATATGTATTCATTAATCCGAAGTAGACTGAAACAAAGATGAAGTTTTGTATTACATGTTTGGATTCATGATCCATGGTTCATCTAATTCATTTATTATTATATCCAATCCAATCTATGAAGAAGATTGTCAATTGTCTTTATGATATTGTAGTGATTTTCTGGAGTCTATATAAGAGCTTGGCTTTAGTCATGGTGACAATAATGGTAGTCATGTATATTTGTTCAGGCTCGTAGGATGTTGTCATATGATAACATTCTTACGCTGGTTTGGGATTCAGGGAATGACAAAGATGGATTTAGTGGATATGGTCAAATTATATTCATTTTCTTAATGGGTTGATCATGGATATTCATTGAATTAACTAAAACCAAATTCACACCTAAAACTAAATAGTATTCACACAATTTCTTCAATTTCTTCTTTTATATGAAAGGATCGATGAGAAGGAAATTCCTGGCCCTCGACTTTGGATTCGAACTTGATCTCTAGAGCAATCAAATGGACCAACCCAGCTCATCAAGTCCAACCCAATATAGTTGGCACACTTAAGTGGGCCAAATCAAGTTGGCCGGTTTGTAAGTGGGTTGGCCAATTGCCAACCGGACCCAGTTAAGGTGGATTATGAACTGAAGGAGCCAAACCATCTGTCGCAACGTGACGGCCGGTAAAATAGCCATCGCTTTATGACTTTTAGGAACGCGTAAGGGAAAACGCAAAGAAAATAGGAATCGCCACCAATTAATTAGAAGGATAATTGGGATCCTTAAAAAAAAAAAATGAAAACTGGCCCTTGGAACCAGAGGAAGGGTTCGGGAGTCTAATTACGTGT
>JASKGM010093598.1:0-13079 GCA_034509205.1 Ceratonia siliqua
GATGGAGAGGAGGAACGAATGAGATGAGATTATGTAGAGGGACCATTCTGCAATTTAAAAAGATGAAAAATTAAAAAAAAAATATTATCATTGGAAATTTTTGTTACCGGTACTGTACTCTACCGTCCCATATTTGGGACGGTAGAGTAGTAAGTCCCTTAAAATTACTTCCAGATGGGCGTTACCATATCTGCGCCACATGCCCTTGCTCAATAAACAATCAGGATTATGATAAATACGCCATAACTGTCTGGATAAAAGCGCTTGATTCATAGCTTGCAAGTTGCGGATTCCTAAGCCTCCTTTAGCTCGTGGTAAAAGCAATTCAGACCACGCTTTCATATGAATAGATTTCCTATCTTCATGGTGGTCCCAAAAGAATTAGTTAAAACTCGATTACAAGCATTAATGGTTTTCATTGGGAATTTCCAAACAGACATTTGGAAGTTTAGAGTAGAAGTAATCACCGATAGAATTGAAGTCAATTTAGCAGCCTAGGATAGAAGTTTCGCCTTCCAATCTTCAAGTTTGTCACTTATTATATCCATTACCTCCTGAAACATTTGGACATCTCTCATTATCAATTTAAGTGCCTAAATATTAATCCAGACGCTGAACTTGTTGGAAACCAAGAATACTACCCAATATGCGGACCCCAGCCTTTGTGCAGGGATCTTTTCCTGCTAGAGAGTTTTTTTTTTTGTTTAAAAAAAATTAATACTAGATCTGGACCATTCAGATCTTAAGAAAATATAGAAAAGTTTAAGTCTGAAAAGGCTAGGATCCAGATCCCCTGTTAAAATTCTTAGTGGGTATTAGGGTTGTTGCCCAAGGTTTTTTGTGATCAAACTTTATTTAAAGTATAAGTAATATTGATCTTGATGATGTTTATCATTTTGATTTAATTTGAAAATATTTCCATTTTGGCAAAATGCCAGCTTTATGCTTATTTTAGTATACTACATTGTGTACTTTCTATTTTGACCTTTGCAAGTAATACTAGAACAAGGAAAGTAACAAGCCTTGAGCAGCTGTAAACACTAGATTTTGTCTAGGCTAAAAAAAATAAATTATAAAATAATAAATGAAAATAAATGATAAAAATAATAAAAATATATTAACAAAAAAAAACTATGAAAAAATAGATAAGAAAAAGCAAAAAAATTAATTAAATTAAAAACAACAAAATGAAAAAATAAATAGCCCAAATGTCATTTTTGGCAGTTCACTAAACAAAAAAATGCTAGCCCAAGTCCATCTCCTTCTGAAGCCCAAAAGAACCAACCCAACTCACTAGCCCATATCCATAACCTGACCCGGATCCAACCTAATAACCCAGATTTCTGAAACTCATTTCCCCAATTCCTCTATGCACCTTTTTCCCCGTGACCTTCATGCCCCTTTCCCCCAAATTTCGTTCTGCAGTTTGCTTTCCCCTTTACCTCTGCACTTCCTGCTCCCGTACTCTGACTCCCGTCGGCAACGTCCCTTTCCACCTCTGGCCACCAGGCTGCGTCGTGCCTCTGCCCCAGCAACGTACCTCCATTTCTCCCACGCCACTTTCTCTCTTTGTCCCGCCGTTTCCCTAATGGGAATTCTGGCAAGCTCCTTTTCGCCATCTCCCGGTCTCGCCATTTTTGGCAACCTCTGCCACGCTGCACGTCACGCCTCTGCTGCACTGCTGGTCTGCCACGCCTCTGTAACCAGTCATCTGCACCTTCATGCAACTCAGCCATTTGCTGCTTCACGCCGTGTCTCTGCTCGTGGGATTTGCCCTCTGGTGCCAGGATCCTGTCCCTTCGGTTGGCTATAAGAAAGAGGAGGTCTGGAAATGAAAAGGGGAACCGAGATAAAAGAGAAGAAGAGTTTTTTTTAGAGATAGAAGGAAAGTCAGAGAGGACTCAAAAGGTAGAGAACCTGGAGTTGGAAAGGAGGATTTCATAGGGGAATTTCAGAAAAGGTTTTGCATTTCTTCTTTTTCTCTATTTCATGTCTTGGATAAGGTGTTCATATGATTCTGTAAAGTGTGAGCCGGGCTAGGAGGGTTGATCCCCATTAGTTTGTATATACGGTGATTATTGCCTCTTGAAACCTTCTTATTTGGTTATCTGATTGGCGTAGCTTCTGATTTTCCTTTCTATTGCATGTTTGTTCCCAGTAGAGTTTAATCTTTTTCTTGTTATAATCTTCGTCTAGTCCGTTAGATTATCTTTGATATCTAGTTATACTTGCTTCCTAGCTTTCTAATTACTGGGTTGTTCACTAAATCCCGTTATAAGCCTCACTCTTCTAAATCGCATAAATTCTGCGCTCCTCTAATCTGATTAATGCATATAATGGTGATTGACTGTTTTTTTTAATCATTGATTAATTCCCTAGGAACCTAATTTCTAGATGATGTATTAAAGGATTGAGTTGCTGAGTAATATTAATGCTACCTTTAATGTTTGAATAGGAGTTCTATTATGATTAAAAGATAGCTCGAGATAAAAGAATTTTAGCTAGGAAGGAATGTAAATGGAATTCATTTAGGTGTGCATGCTGGAATAGAGCTTGTCATTGTTTGGAACTGGCATTTGTTTACTCCAGTAGTGTCATTTTAGGCTAGTTTTCGATTCAAATGGACATGCTAACTACATTGGTGCTGGAAGACTCGATTAAGCCTCTGAATAAATTTTGCCTTTGTTATGAACTTGATTTTGAATCTCTTGTGTAATTTGCTTAGGCATGATGCATAGGCTGAGTATTATACCTCTAAATGATTCTGATTAGTGCATGGTGTATTAGTTAAAGTTTGATTACCTCTCATGGTAGGTTTAGGTCATGTTAAGCATATACTGATGGGTCTTTTGGGCATATACATTTTGGATGCATGCCGAATGATTCCTTTTGGGATGACTTTGTACATTTTGGAGACACATTATGTTATTCCTTTCGATTTAATACATAACATTCTTTAGATGGATGGCAATTATGCTTTTAAAGTGAGTCTGGGAGTTGGAGATTGGATTAACATAGCAATTTTAAGCGCTTAATGATGCATGACAGTCATTTAAGGAGTCTTTGACATTATAAGAGATGTGGTTTGAAGCTATTTTAGTGCATGACCTGTGTGTGTGATCCTAAACTCACATAGTGTATAGTATGGTGAATTATTCGCAACAATGGTTGAATGTTTTTCATGCGTGTGCCTGTAAATGAGATAGAATTGTGTAAGTTTGGTTATGTGACCTTTGTCCTTGACTGTTTTCAGCCAATACCACCATTCTGTTCATTTCCTGAAACAAATTAGATAGTTACATTCCATTACCATTTGCAACTAATGGTATCATACTGCCATGATAATAAGGAATAATGATTTGGGATAAAAAAGGGGTGCTTCTTGATACAGATTATGTGGGTCAATGCCTAAAGGTGGAAAGACAATTAGAGAAAGATTTTAACAAAGGTTCAAAAACCCCATTATTTTAAAATGGCTCCAAAGGCCAAATTATCACTAAAGTGGTTTCAAAGGCCCAATTATTTTCAAAAGGGTTTCAATGGCCAAACTAAATGTTTTTTTAGATTAGAATTCATTTAAAGTCCATATTTTTGGCCCTAATAATCCTAAAATAAAATGACAGCATTGTCATGGTATTTTTAAAAATTATAGTTTGACCCCCGCAAATTCAAATAATTATCTTTTAAACCCCATACTTTTAAGAATTGCACTTTGGCCTCTATATTTCTAAGAATTATGATTTGACCCCATACTTTCAAGAATTACATTTTTATCCCCCAAATTTCCTAAAAACCACATTTTACCCCCATTTCTTTATCACCCTATTACTTTTATAAAATTCATACACTTAACGTTTAATGAACTTTCAGTAGAAGTCTATCTCCTCCGAAGTTCAAATTTTTCATAGGCTTTTAGTGGAATCTTATTTTCCCAAAGTCTTTACTCTCACAGGCATTCAGTGGAGGTTATTCCTCCCCAATGTCCTAGTTTCCGTAGACTTTCCGTGAAATTTTATTTTTCCAAAGTCTCATTTTCACAGACATTTAGTAGAGACATGTTCTCTCCAATGTCCTAATTCGCTGTCTAGGCTTTAAGTGGAAATTTAATTTCCCCTAAGTGTCCTAAAGTCTTTTTATTTAATCAACCTAACAAAACCACTTCCGAACTACGTTGACCTTGATCCCTTTCGGGGTACGTAGGCACTTACTTGGTAAGGCAGGTCTAGTTTTTTTTTTTCATCTTTGTCCATTATTAATAAAAAGGGGTAATTAAAGTACAGTAAAATTATTAAGCACAAACAATTTAGGGTAATCATCCTTAGGGATGGACGTCGTGGGGTGCCTAACATCTTTCCCACACATAATTAAACTCCCAAACCCTTCCTCTAGTTTCAAGGTCCAGTTTCCCTTTCTTTTTTAGGATCCCAATTATCCTTCTAATTAATTGGTGACGACTCCTGTTTTCTCTGCGTTTTCCCTTATGTGCCTCAAAGTCATAAAGCGATGGCTTTTTCATGGGCCGTCACGTTGTGACAGTTTGGTAACTCCACTGGGGATAGTTAGAGAGTCAAGCCCTTTATAAGTTGTTTGTGTTTTATATAATTTTAATTTACTGTTTTTACTTCCTCTTTATTTTGTTGTTTTCATCCATTTTAAATATTTGCTTTATTTATTATACTTAATTTTACCGCACTCCTAGGTGCGCTTGTTTATTTTCTTTCTTTATAGCATGAATTGATGGAACCCTAGGGTAGATGACAATATCTGTAATATCTGTTTAAACCCTAGGGTAGACGACAATTAACTGCTTTTTTTGCTGGTTTAGGGTTTCTCTGTGGGTAGGCTTTGGAACTATGGTCTGTTTGCTCTTCACACACACTGTGTACCATTCACATCCTTTACACACACCTTTTGGGCCCTATACCTGGGTCTGTGTGAACCCTAGGAGAAATGAAGGTGGCGTAGTGATGCTTAGTGGGATTTTCCCCTAGGTATTCATGAAAGCCTTCGCTCAGATTGTTAACTCACTTATTTAGTTGGTTCATGTGAAGGCTTTGTCCATCCATATAATCATACTAAAGAATTGAGATTCTTACTACTTTAGTAGGAGCAATATGTTCTAATGGACCATTCTTGCGAGGATTATAGACCCCCCTCGAAACCCCTGCACTAGCACAGGTAGAGCTAAACTAGTAAGAATATATCTAAGTACAAACCAATTAGGACAATGAAGAGCACACCCTCTCATCTCCATCAAACTTAATCATTTACCGCATCATCCTACATAAAATAAATTTTGTGCACAATCTCATATTCTTACCATTATAGGTTTGGCATCAACATTTTGAAACATAAAAAGCAAAGATTGGCATTAAAGGAAAATGAGTCAGAACAATAAAAAAAGGGGAGTGTTAGCACAAATGACAGTTCTAGACAAAATGGAGATTATTGAAAAGTCATTGCCTAGAATGTTCCGAGAATCAGTACAGAACAGGCATGGAAAAATTCTAAATCTGATTCATATACCAGTTCAATCTTCGGCCCTTGTTACTTTACAGAAATTTTAGGGCCCAGCACTCAGAAGCTTTACGTTACCTCATGCTCATCTAACCCCAATTATAGAGGAATATGGTACGATGATCAATTTGCTTATGTCACAATCCACCAAAGTCTTCTTTTACTCGAGTTGTAGGATATCAGATAGGTCCATAGCAAGCCTGTTGAACAAAGAAACTATCGAAGTTCAGTCGAAAATGGCAAAAAGAGGACAGGCAGATGGGCTGCCTCAGGCGTACCTTGAGAAGTACTTAGAAGAACTAGTCAAAGAAAGACGGTGGGCCTTAGTGGTAGAAGTACTTTCAACAATGATATATGGACTGGTACTATTCCCTTCAGCGGTCAACCTTGTGGGTAGAAGCGCTATCAGTGTTTACTATGCCATGAAACATTATGGAGTTAGTCCTATACCGGCTATCTTGGCAGAGTCCTTCCTCACTCTTAACTTTTCCAAAGAATACTGAGGGGGAAAGCTCAAATGTTGTCTACCTATGTTGTATGTTTGGCTGGTTTCTCATTTCCTAGGGAAATTGCCAAATTCTAGAATGCCAAACCTGCGACCGTTTGATTTTTTCACTGCCTTAAGGATAGAGAATTGGAATGTGATTGAATGGGAGCAGTTGTTACACAATATCAAGAATGAGGAGGTTCTGTGGAAATTACCATGGTGGAATGGAGAAGAAATAATATACAGCTATGGTAGTTTCCCTTTTGTGCCTCTAATGGGCGTCACATGGTGCATCACTTACTCTCCGACAGTGGCACTCAGACAATTGGCTTTCCTGCAGCAAGTGCCGACCCGGATGATAACTGAAGGGTTCTCTTTTTACTATGATCAAGGGGAAAATGAGACCATAATTATGAGAATTAGACACGCCTGGGACGACAAGAGAATTATGGGCAGGTCAGAGTTGGGAAAAAGGACTATCGGGGCTACCAGAGAGTACTATAAATGGGTAGACCAAAAGCAAGAAGACCTTCCTCATACACCACAGCTGCCAGTCACATCCGAGCAACAACAAAGGCTCGAAATCAAAGTAGGAGCATTGGAAGCAAATATGGCAACAATTAGGGAAGAGAATTCAAGCCTGACCCAAGAGAATGAGATCTTAAATCGACGAGTAAAAGAGTTAGAAAGAGGAATCCAAGTAAGTCAAGAAAACCTCCAGCAACATCAAAAATTCTGGATATAGGATTTAGAGCAAGCCAGGATAAATGCTAAGTACATGGAAGCTAATGAGATCCTGGCCAGAAAAAAATTGAAACAAGCAAATAACTTATTGACACAAGAGTAATCAACTAACACCGTTCTGCGAAAAGTTCTAGCGGGTGCCAGAGCAGAAATAGCCCGCTTGAACAACATGAACCAAATTGTTGTCAATATGATCGAACCAGTATCGATAGACTTTATGGCTTACCTGAATCAAAAAGAACATTTGGAAGCGGAATGTAGGAATTACTATCACATGCTCTACGACTTAGCCATCCGACTCCTAGATACCTGTGAAGGAACCCATAGGGAAGTGCCAGAGAAGTTGCCAAAATTGATTAAAAAGTTTTGTCGGGCAGAGGCGACAGTAGTACTGGGATCATCTCCAGATTTACTAGCTTTCCTAAATTTATGTAGGGAGCTCATTGATCAATTAGACAAGTGTATTTGAATTATGAATGTTGTACTCTTTTGAGATCAATGAAGGAAATCAAAATCTTTTGTGGACTTTTGGATTATCAATTGTGTTCTTTTATGAAGGATTCTGCCTGAAAAGCATAAGTTAAATGCTATCATTTCTCGAGCATTGTAAATGGACGTCTGACTGAAGTGACACCTATGTGATGGTTTAAAACCTTCCCGGGTATTCACTAATTACGTTCATTTTTGTAAAGTTTTATACTTTCAAAAGGACGTAAAACCCGAATCTTAATTGAAGCGATATTCATGTGACATGGATCCCTGTATATCGTGCATCACATTTTCTATTGTAGGGTATTATACTCTCAATAAGAGTGTGGTAAAAAATATCCTTAATGCTAATCTTTGCTATAAAATATAATTTAAAACACAAACCAGGCCAAACTTAATGGTAATAAAAGTCTAGAATCATACATTAACAAATACGTATTTTGGCTCTATTTTTAGGAAAGTAAAAAAACCATTCCATCATTACACCCCCAAGGAAAGGTCCAGCTAAGCGTTCCCAATTCGTCCATCAAATTCGTACTCGGTCAGTTACTATGTCAATGGAGGCAACTAACGCAGAGAACGTCCAGAGGTTAGAAAACTGTATTGATTAAATGCAAGAACAAATGGTAAAGTTTATGGAACTAATAACAGAGAGTCTGAGAAGTAAAGAAACTCCCCCGCCACCGCAAGAGGCTTCCCATGCGGGGTAGGCATCTGGAACCCAGGGAATAGCTAATAACCCCCTACAGCCGTCGCCAGTAGCCAAATTTCCTACTAATGTAGGGAATGTGGCTCTGCACGGCACATTTGGATTTGACCAGGTGCCAGTTGCACACTCTGTAAAAGAGGAAGAGATAGAAAAGGGAACGAAAAGTTGCTGAGCAAGTTCACCAAATCGAAGAAAAACTGCGCACGTTACAAGGAGTGGGGATGTTTGGAGCCACCAGCGTTAGGGAACTACGATTAACTCCAAATGTCATTATCCCAAAAGATTTCAAGGTACCAAAGTTTGACAAATATGATGGGAACTCCAATCCTCAATATCACCTAAGATCGTACTGTATCGAAATGGTGATTGCTGGAGACGATGAAAAACTGATTCTTAACTTCTTTCACAAAAGTTTAACAGGCGCTGCATTGCAATGATACATGATGTTAGACCACTCTAGGATCAGCAGTTGGGAAGATTTAGCCGAAGCATTTCTTAAACAGTATCGGTTTAAGCTCGATACGGCTCCTGTAAGAGAACAGTTACAAGCAATGCAAAAGAAGGACAAGGAAACCTTCAAGGAATATGCACAAAGGTGGAGAAAGTTAGCTTATGAAGTCTGGCCCCAAATGACAGATTCTGAAACCTGTTCATACTTTTTGGGAACTTTGGGATCTCCATATATAGGACTCATGGCTGGAAGTGCTTTTAATGACTTCTCTAACCTCATTAAAGCATGGGAAAGGATAGAAACCTTGGTTCGAAATGGAAAGATCCAGGTAGCAAGTAATGAGGGGTCGAGCCAAAAGAAGAATTTTGCACAAAAAAAGAAGGAGTCTGAAGTCGGTTATATAGGAGATAACCAATAAAATTATCATAATAAATTTCGCCCCTACTATCAGATGAGAAATCAGGGATATCAGACCAATTATAATCCCCAAAATAATCAACAACAAGCTTCTGTACAAGGACAGAATAACACGTAGTATAACAAGAGGAATCAAGATGCAGAGCCATTTCCAGACTTTCAGATGACTAATACGGAATTATATAAGAAATTATTTGATGGCCGATTCATTAGTCCGGTACTAGTAGAGCCACGCCAACCTCCTTACCCTGCATGGTATAAACAAAACAAGAATTGTATATACCACTATGGGGCAGAAGGACATTCCATTGAAAATCGCCATACTTTCCAAAGGCAAGTTATGAAATTAATCAAAAGTGGGGCCTTAAAGATGAACTATGTGACCCCCAACATCACCACTAATCCCTTCCCTGATCACCAAGTGGATAATCAAATTGGTGCCATTGTAGAAGGACATGGCTTCATGAAAATCTTTGATTACCTGAATTCAGCAGGATTCATCACCGGGGAATATGAAGAATCAGGGCTTAAGGAAGAATACTTGGATCCCGAGGCCCAGTGTATTTATCATCAATCGATCAAAGGACATGACATAGAGCATTGTAAAGCGTTCCAATCCGCTTTACAAAGATTGATTGCCTTAGGAAGTGTACAATTCTCAAGAAAAGAGCAAGTACCAGAGATTACTATGATCAACAAAGAACAATTCTTTCCTAAACCTTTAACTCTCATGGTGAGATAAGAAACGCTAACAAATGCTGCACCAACACCTGTCATGGTGATCAATGCACTTGCTCCATTCCCTTATGAAAGCAATAAAGTGGTCCCTTGGATATATAATCCAACAGTGACCATCCAGAATGCTACAGTACCGTAGAACAAACTTTAGTGCAAGACATAGAAGAGAGGGATGACGCCAATCACCTAGCAGTGGGAAGCATAACTCGGAGTGGCAGAGTTTATGCCCTAGAAACGTCAGAAATAAAAAATAAAGGAAAAGAGGTGGTAGTGGAAGTCACACCAGAGTCAAATTCTAATCAGAATGATGAATTTCTCAAAATCATGAACCAAAGTGAATACGATGTCGTGGAGCAGCTAGGGAAGACACAAGCTAAGATTTCATTCTTGTCACTGATTCTCAACTCAGAGATCATCGAAATGCATTGCGGAAGATATTGAATAAAGTGTACATCAGTCCCACTGTCACTCCACAAAAGTTTGAAGAATTGGTGAACTACGTGAAGGTATTCAACATGATCACCTTTTCCGAAGAGGACTTGAGCGCATCAGGAAGCAGTCATAATAGAGCTCTCCACATCACTGCAAAATGCGAAGGATGCATCATCTCGAATGTATTAATAGATAATGGCTCGTCACTAAATGTGCTGCCATACTCCACATTGTTGCAACTGCCAGTAGATATTGAAAACATTCAAGTTAATGAGCTCGTAGTCCGGGTTTTCGATGGAACTAAAAGAGAGGTTAAAGGACATATTACCCTAAATTTGGAAATCGGCCCCAATACTTTTTGAACGATGTGCCAATTAATGGATATCGAGTCTTCGTATACGTTGCTATTGGGAAGACCCTGGATTCATGCAGCAGGAGCTGTGCCGTCTTCCTGGCACCAAAGGCTCAAGTTCATTGATGGGAGAAGGATTGTAACTATCCGGAGTGAGGAAGAGATGCTCATTTCCAAACCGTCATCAGTACCCTACGTGGAAGCCATTGACCAGAATTTGGAGGATTCCTTCCAAGCCTTGGAGATTTCCAAGAAAGTCATGATGAATGAACTGCCCATTCAGCCCAGGAATGTGGTGGAAGAGATCTTGACAAAAAGTGGCTACCAACCAGGAAAAGGCTTAGGCCGAGAGCTACAAGGTATACTGGCACCTATTGAAGTCATCGAGAATGTAGGATGCCAAGGTTTGGTATACGAACTCAAGCCCGAGAAAAAAGGTAATAGAGGCATACCTCACATTGGCCAAACCTTTTCAGCGCACCACGTTATGCAGCTAGACAGGGCTGTAAACACTCTAAGCAGTGGAGAAGACCATGAAAGTCAGATTAAGCCAGACCAAGGGGGCCAACCACTGAACAACTGGGATGCCAAGCCAATTCCAGACATTTGCACTCTAGAGTAATTTTCAGTTTTAAAACTTTTTGGTTCACTTGGCTGAAGTCCAAAGCCATGTTGAACAATGTTTAAAATGTCAGACTTTGATTATCCAATGAAATGAAAAATCCAGTTTGTTTGTCAATTCTTTTGCCCCTCTGTTTTTATTTTACTTTCCAAAACTCTTAATTCTTCTTTATTTATTATCGTGGTTTAGGGAAATTATTTCCTTCCAAAATCTTCATCCGAATGAAATCATTCAGCGTCCAATCATTGACTCTCATGTTGAAATTGATATGCATGATTGTGATGAAGAAGATAATGAAATAGTGCAGAGATTTACTAAAATAATTGAATCATCTGAAAGAGGAATAGGCCCCTATAACGAGGAAATTATAATGATAAATCTGGGAACAGAAGAAAACAAGAAAGAACTCAAATTGGTGAATAACCCAGAGCATGAACAATTGGTAGCACTTCTCAGAGAATTTGTCAATGTCTTTGCCTGGTCTTACTAGGACATGCCCAGCCTTAACCCCCAAATAGCAACACATAAAATCCCTCTAAATCCAAATTATGCTCCTACTAGACAAAAATTGTGGAGAATGAGACCAGAATTATCCTTAAAAGTCAAAGAAGAAGTAATGAAGCAGATAGAGGCTAGTTTTATCAAAGTAGCTAATTACCCAGAGTGGATGGCAAATATAGTGCCGGTTCCCAAAAAGGACAGGAAAGTAAGGATGTGTGTTGATTATAGGAAATTAAACGAAGCAAGTCCTAAGGACGATTTCCCTCTACCTCACATTGACGTGTGGGTAGATAATATGTCAGTCAACTTCATATACTTGTTCATGGATGGGTACTCAGGATATAATCAGATTCACATGGATGAGACAGACAAAGAAAAAATAACTTTCATTACTCAGTGGGAAACTTATTGCTATAGGATAATGCCATTTGGCTTGAAAAACGCTGGAACCACCTATCAAAGGGCCATGGTGGCTTTATTCCATGATCTGATACACAGAGAAATAGAGGTTTATGTAGATGATATTGTGGCTAAGTCAAAAGAAGAGGAAAGCCATGTAGTAGTATTAAGGAAGTTGTTTGAGCGATTGAGAAAGTATAAACTTCGTTTAAACCCAAACAAGTGTACATTTGGGGCCTCATCCAGAAAATTATTAGGTTTCATTGTGAGCAAAAGAGGGATACAAATTGACCCTCACAAGATTAAGGCTATTCAAGATATGCCTTCCCCGCGAACAGAGAAGGAAGTCAGGAGTTTTCTTGGAAGACTCAATTATATCTCCAAATTCATTGCCAATCTAACCCCGTGCATGTGAGCCAATGTTCAAACTGCTGAGAAAACACAATCTGGGAGAATGGAATGAGGAGTGCCAAGAAGCCTTTGACAAAGTAAAGTCTTATTTGGAAACTCCACCTGTTCTAATGCCACCAACTCCAGGCAGACCTTTACTATTATACCTCTCTGTTCTCCCAACGTCATGGGAGCAATGCTTGCTCAACACGAGGAAAATAGTAGAAAGGAAATAGCCATATACTATCTGAGTAAGAAATTCAATGAATGCGAAAGTTGGTACAGTTCAATTGAAAGGACATGCTGTGCTCTTGTTTGGACTGCCAAAATACTTCATCAATATATGACTTATTATACGGTCTTATTGGTCTCTAGGATTGATCCGTTGAAGTATGTCTTTGAAAGGCCACACTTATCTGGAAGAGTCAGCAAATGGCAAGCCATATTATCAGGGTACGATGTCAAATACGTCACAGCCAAAGCGGTAAAAGGAAGTGTCATTGCAGGTCATTTGGCAAATAACCTGGTGAATAAACATCAAGAAGTGGATTCTGAATTTCCAGATGCAGTCATCATGTATGCTGAGGAATTCGAAAAAGAAGAAAATTGGAAAATGTACTTTGATGGGGTAGCAAATGTACACGGAAATGGTTTGGGAGCTGTAATTGTCTCTCCGAAAGGAAAACAGTTTCCAGTGACCATAAAGTTAGATTTTGATTGTACCAATAATATCGTTGAATATGAAGCTTGCGTCAATGGACTGCAAGAAGCCCTGGCAATGAATATAAAGAAATTAGAAGTATTCGGTGATTCAGCCCTCATTATTTATCA